>PVKS010011206.1:0-57432 GCA_004027875.1 Aplodontia rufa
TATATATATATACAGCCTATGTATATATATACATTTCTTCTTGATTGTTTGATAATGATGCCTCCTCAATTGTAACTGCATATTCATCTGATAAAAAAAGAAAAGAAAAGCTCTCGTTTGGCTCCTAGCCCATCCTGTGTCCTTTTAGACGACATTTCTCTATAGACTCTGAGATGGAAATCCACTTGCTTCTCGATTTCTTCCTTTCCTACCTTGTTAGGATTCTACCCTGTTACAAACTGAAACCAGGACAACCTGACGTGTGGCCACGGAACACTCTGGAATTCCACGCTGCTCTGACTTACTGCTTTCTTTCCATCAAGGCACTAAACAAAAACTACCAAGTGTAGAAATGACAGCAGAGGTCACATCACGTGTACAGCCCTTTCGGGGACACGTTGAAAACCTGTCATAGCTGGGTTTCTCTAAGCAACCAGAGATGCATGGCTTTATTTCTGCCAGACTTTCAGGCTCGGCACAATTGAAGCTTCCGGCCTTCTCCATGTTCCCGACCAGCAGCGCTGCCATCTAGGTTCACTGTTGGCCGGAGAGTCTAATGCGATTTGTAGATTCTCTTTTCACTTCCATGGCATCTCAGACACACACAGCTCTAAACTTCAGCTACCAAAAACGGTTTAGGAACGTCTGCTTTAGTGAAGATGCCTTTAAGTTTGACCTTTTGTGAGAATGTCCACCTTGGGCAGTATCACATGGTCAGAGAGACAAGAAAAGATAAGAGCGGCAGGGCCCTAATCTCACCGCCGAGGTCACGAAGGCAGTGAAACACCATGGGAGAAGGTGGTGGCATTTTCTGCTACCCGGGATCCAGACGCCATTCTTAAACCTAGAATAGCAGGAAAATAAAACTCAGATCTTCACCAGCTGGGCCATCCTCCAAGTTCAGGGACTGAGTTGCTCTCTGAAGTTCCCAAACTAAATTGAAATCTCCCTAATTAAAAATTTAAAGAGAAGCAGCATTTCTCCTTACCCTCCTTTCCTGGCTGAGCAGTCGGACCCTCTTTCCCTCCCTGGAAAAGCTCCTGAATGGAGGAGGTGGAGTCCTGATTCCCATCAGCTGCCCAGCACAGGGGAATCTGATGTGCGCCCACCCAGGCCTCAATGCCACAGCCAACCCAGAGTCTCTGCCATGTACAGAGCCTCTCGGGTCATTCCGAAGCCTTCCAGTGCAGCCACACCCCGAAGCCAGAGCCCACAGCTGCTTACAGATTTAGATCAGGACTCTCAGGAATGTGATTGCAGGAGGTCAAGGACCATTCACATCCAAGCACTGTAAAAGGGATGAACCTGTGAGGAAGATGAGCGCACTTTCACGCACCACATCACAGGAGGCCATCTCGGGCAAAATCCCTGTCAAACCTGGGACACAAACAAGATGGGTCCTGGCACCAGAGCTACAGGTGGAAACCATGACTTTTTTCTTTGAAATTCACCTTTAACCAAACAAACAACAAACTCAGTACATCATGGTACAGTGCGAGTGAACATCGGCACCACCATTAGAGAAAACATGTTGGTAAAGCGCCTTCTCCCGGCTCGGCGAGATCCACCTACACGTCAGGCAAGTCAGGCAAGACGGTCCGCTGTGGGACAAACAGCCCCTGGGTCTCAGTGCTTCAGCTCACTCAAAGCTGATCATGCTCCTAAGAAATCTGCCGCAGCCTGGAGCTTTCCAGCCTGGCTCTCCTCCAAGCACTTAGGAAATGCCTGAGGTGGGGTTGAGTTTGGCAAGTTCCACGGGTGGGAGAATTGAGAAGACGGCTCTGACGGCTCTCCTGGTGAACGAGGGCAGGGCTGGCAGAGGGGCAGGCCAGTGCTACAGGACTCCCATCACCAGCACCCCTGCGGCGTGGAGACAGATTAGCCACGAGGTGAAGAATCCCCAATAGATGCCAGAGCTATGCTCCTGCCTGTGAGGACAATCCAAAGTGTCTCCAGACATCACTAGTGTCCCCTAGGGGAAGGCGTTGTCCTGTGTGAGCCACTGGTATAGAGCATTGTGCAGAGGGAAATGATTTTCAGGAAACCGGAGGGTGATAACAGGAGGATGATGACATCACCGGATGGATGCTCTGGTGCTGCGGTTCTGGATAGGAGAGGACACGATGCCATCCAGGACGTGACCCTGTTGTCCCATTAGGAGATGACAGCTGCCCTGCTTGGGGCAGAAGCAGAGTCACTGGTCAAATCTGATGTTGGTGGAAGCTACTGAGCTTGTTGATGGCTTAAAAAGCCCCATGAAGGAAGGGGGCAGTCAATGATCAGAAATCAGCACTTGTGGCATATTCTGGTGGCTTCCAGAGACCTGTGTTAGAGCTGGACCATGTTGGGTTTGTAAGAACTGTCTACGGAGGTTGTTAAAATCTGTGAATATGTGTCTCACTCCTGGAAGCTCATCGTTTCACTCCTGGCAAGCGGCCCAGGGGTATATTTTCAGCATATTTCTTCAGTGATTTTGGAGGAAGTTGCTTTAGGTCTACCACCATATGCCACAGGGGCTACGAGGCAGGGACCACCACTGGTTGCTAGTTATACTCAATCTGTGCAGGGACAGTCAGGGACAGCCTTGGTTGTTTCTAAGCACAGAACTGGGGGTGCCTATTACTTCATTTTCTATGTACTTTTATTTCAGTATAAATAAGGAACACTGGTGATTTCACAATCAGAATTTATGTGTCTACCTATATATTTATATCTATATATAGATATATATTACACAATAAGACAGCTAAGCCTAATAGAAACAAAAAGCCCGAAATGCAGTAAAAGCAATGATGTTCAGCATCCTTTCAACAGAGACTCAGTGTGGCTAGCACAGGGCAGCTCTGGGCAGAGAGCAGGTTTCAGAACCTGTGTGATGGGCCCACTTGCTGGCATTTATATGCCAAGAAAGTTTGTTTTAATTTTTGAGAAGCAGACTTTTATTACAGTGAGGCACGGAGATGCCGGGTTGTTCAACACAGTGCTAACCTCTACCCCAACTAATACAACTTCCTCATGCAAAAAGCATCAGAATATCCATTGCTTTATTTCTTCCCCTTTAAAAACTGCCATGGTTATTCTTTAATGCACAGAGCAAGGCTCTTTTTCTGATGCAAGTATACGTTACTTCTTTTCAATCCTTCTTTTTTTCTGCTCAATACAGGTTAGGATACAATTTACCCTCTCTGCCACTCTGACTGTGTCTGAAATTTTGGAACGGAATGCGCTCAGAGACTTTGAAGTCTAAATGACCCACTGCAATCTCCTCTTTGCCCTGAGTTGTGCACTGTTGATGTTTCCAGCTTTATGCAACCTCCCTATTATTTTTGTTGACTCAGCCACATTGCACCCTGGTGAGCGGAAATGCCTGTGTAATAGCATATAAGTAACATGTTTTATACTATTAGATATTTCTAATACAGATTATGGAAGTATTATAGTGGGGCTGGAGTGGTGGCTCAGTAGTCGGAGCACCTACTTGGCATGCACAAGAACCCTGGTTCAAACCCCAGCACTGAGGCAGTTTGAGGAGAGATAGTGAAATGGCTAGGTCGTCAGGATAAATGGCCCCTGTTGGGAACATGAGGCTCAGCTGGCTTGTAGAAGAATTGGTGGTAAACAACTCTAAGGGGCCCAGCTGGCTTGTAATTAGCAAATTGCCTGACCGCATGACTAAGCTATTCAGCCACTCATTTGTTACAATTGGAGAAAGGTGTTTGCATTGTACCCTATTGGTTGCTCTAATGGATAAATAGAGTAGCAGCTAGTCAGGTAAAGCAAGTGGCCGAAGGAAGTAGCCAAAGAAGAGGAAGCAGCCAGAGAGAGCAGCCAAAGGAGAAGCAGTAGCCAGAGAAGAGCAAGAAAGCAAGCAGCCGTGTCCTGAGGGAAGAGAGCACAGAAGCAGTCGGAGAAGAAGTAGCAGTCAGAAGCAGCAGCAGCAGCAGCAGCAGAGACGTCAGAGAGATCAGCAGCGGTAGAAGATGCAGGTCCCGTATTCCAGCCGCCGGTGTTCGCCCCCTTGTTCCCGGCTCCCCAACCCTTCCTAACTAGGCCCCTCGGAGGACGGCCCAGCTTTGGGTTGTTCTGCCCGTTCCTCGCTCTGGAGTGCAGCGGGGAGCGACTCCTCGCCCCATCCCCTTCCTAACTCGGCCCCTCGGAGGACGGCTCACTAGGTCGTTCTGCCCGCTCCTCACACAGGAATGCTGCGGGGAGCGACTCCTCTTCCCCCGGTCCCCAGCCCTGTCCTGCCAGCACCCGGTTCCCAATGTCCTGCTAGCCCCCCAGGGAACGGCTAAGGTTCGCCGAGGCCGTTCCACCCGCTCCCCGCTCCAGAACCCTGGGGGGGGGGCGACAGGCCCCCTCTAAGAGCTAGCCAGTAGAGTGATTGACAGGGCATGCTCAGGGCCTTCCTGTGCTAATGACCATGAGGCTCACCTGTGGGAGCAACTCCTTTGTCCCTGAGGCAGGAAAACTAAGAAATGGGGGTGGACACAGATGGGAACTTGGAAAAAAATTGCTACCTGTTTTGCGTAGATTTCACCCAATGACTTTGGTTCTAAGTTTCAATGCCTCCTTTGCATAGGGTTCAACCAATGATGTAGATGCATTTCTCAATGCCTGCTTTGCATGAATGCTAATTATGCTCAGACCCCAAATCTATATAACCCCTGGCCTGACCTCCATCAGACGGTATCCTGCTTCCAGGTACCCCTCCGCCTTGCAGAGTCTCTGCTCTTCTTCCTAAATAAATTCTACTCCTTTTACTCCTCCTTCTGTGGTTGTCCATGGATTTTATTCTTCAAATTCATGAGACAAGAACCCAGAAGATTGGTGCCGAATTCCCGGGGTGAATTTCCACACCAAGAGCTGCAACACCCAGCTTTTAGCTGGGGAGCTGCTAACACTTTCGGCTGCAGACACCTGCAGCCAGCCCAGATTCCCAGTTTTAACTGGGAATGGTTGCAAACACTAGCAGCGGGCTATTTTGACTGCTGGAATCCGTAGTGGCCCAGACTCCATTCACCAGTGGGAGCAGAGAATCCGGCCTCATCTCAAAAACCCCCGCATCAGCACCACGTACACAATGATGTGTCAGAGAAACAAAGGCCAGATGAAAAAAATTTAAAAAATTGATTCTCTTTTTCTCTCTCTCTTAAAAGAAAAGAAGTATAATAATATGTAGCAATGTTCTAAGCAAACGTCATCAGTGTTTGAAAAGATTGTATACTCTGGTTTAGATTCATACCTTCACACCTGTGACATCTAAGAATATTATATTTTTTAAGTGTAAATTCATTTTTTACACGAAAATAAAAATATACATATTTAAAACATATGACACAGGATCCTTAATTAAAGCTTACTTACTCCTGAAGGGAAGTATCTTTGGTGAGAAAGAGCTCATTGCAGGTAGACTTGCGTAGACACTGAAGGTGCACTCTGAGCCCCTGGAATGCACCAGAGCCATCGCTGTGTGTTTTGAAGTGTCCCATTCCTCGGCCTGAAAAGATCCCCAGATTGAGTGGAACCCCTTTCCTCTGAGCCACCAGCTGCACAGAGCAGTCAGGCCCCCACCCAAAAAGTGAACCTCAGCCATGAGGCATCTCTGGTGGTGAAGGCAAACAGAAGTGACGGGGCTCCTTCAGTGCAGCCCGCCACTGTGGGGCCCCGTCTCCCCTTCTAGTCTGCAGGGCTGAGAGGGGCTCATGCAGACACATGGGTGCCCAGGATCCCAGTGAGAAGCCTGAGAACCCCAGAGCCAGTGTGGAAGGCAGGCAGCCAACAGGCACTGAGACCCCCTGTAGACCTGTCCCATCAACAAAGAAACTCTTTGTTATGGCTTGAATGTGAGGTGTCCCCCAAAAGCTCGTGTCTGACAATCCAGGAAGGCTGAGGTGAAATGAATGAGTTATGAGAACCTTGACCCAATTGAGTTAATCCCCATAGGAATTTACTGGCAACTGAGGCAGGTGGGGTGTGGCTGGAGGAGGTGTCACTGGGGGTGTGCCTTTGGGGTGTACATTTAGTATTTAGCATGGAGTTCCACTCTCTTCCTGCTTCCTGGAGCCATGCGTAGGTCCACTTACCTCTGCCACACTCTTCCACCATGATGGTCAATATCATCTCGAGCCTCAAGATATGGAGCCAGCCTTCTATGGCCTAAGACCTCTTGAAACCATGAGCCCCCAAATAAACTTTTCCTCCTGAAGTTGTTCTTGCTGGGTCTTTTAGTCACAGCAACAAAAAAAGCAGAATAAAACAGAAAAAAAAAGAAATTGGTACCTAGAAGTGGAGCCGTTGCTGTGACCAACCTGACCATGTGGTTCAGAAGATGTGGGAGCTTTTTGGAACTTATGGGAGGATTTTGAGATATTTAAGAGAGCAAGCTGAAAACCCTTTAGATTGTTGTAAGCAGAGCTCGATGGGTGTTTCTGTTGGGAGCTCAGAAGACCAGAATACGGATAGCACTGTAGACAGACAGTGAAAACAGGGCTCCTGGGATTTCAGAGAAGGACTTTATTGGAAATTGGATTAGAGGCCTTTCGTGTCATGTTCTAGCTAAGAAGTTGTCTGCCTTTTGCCCATGTCTTGAGACTTTCTGTGAGTGATTTTAAAAACAATGAACTTCTTAATCTGGTGGAAGAAATTTGTAGAGAGCACAGCAATCAGGTGGTGGCACGGTACTGCTGGCAGCTTTTGGCCAAGTTTATAGTGATATTCGGGAGCAGAAAGAAAGGCAGAGATTTGAAAAACTTGGCCTTGAAAGAAGCGAGAAAAACTGGGGTAAAGGAAGATGCTGAAGACTTTGCCCAAAGACAATAAGAAAGATGGCTGGAGGGTATCTCAGGAATTGGGAAGACCACACCCAGCTCAGGCTCAAAGAAGAAAAAATTCCTTTGAGAAGAGAGCAGTGGAACATCCGGCTTGCACAGGTGGGCCAAGGAAGATTTTTTTCAACGTGCTCAGCCACCCAGGCACTTACAGGCTGCTGCAGCTCTGGTCCCTGGAGACTTTTGACTACTGCTGGAAATGGTGGCAGACTTTGGTGGCAACTACATGGTGCTGGTTCTGCAGGATTGCAGGATGCTGGAGTTTGGCGGCTTCCACCATGATTTTGGAGGAAGACCTGGGAGGCCAAGCAAAGTGCCCCAGGGCCAGAGTCCCTGCTGGCAGCCCCTGAGAGGGTGATGGGTGGAGATGTGAGGAGGAAGCCAAAGCTTCCGTGGAGACCTCTGAGATCGAGGAATGCCAGTACCATGGAATGATCGCCGAGGAAAACTGCAGGAACTGCTCAGAGACAAGCCAAGCGAGAGGCCATGTGGGCTGCAACCAGCAAGGCCACACGTAGGAGTGAAGCCACACAAGCCTTTCAGAGAGCATCAAGATGCCATGTGCCCCGTATGCCGGGCGTGGAGCTGCAGGAACTGTTTGCCCAGCTGGATTGTGGACTTGCTTTGGTCCCATCCCTTCTTTCTATGTCCCTATTTTTCTAAGTGGGAATATTTGCTATGTGCCTTTGTATATGGGACATATGTAACTTGATTTGATTTTTTTTTAACAGGAACTCACACTGAGCGTTTACCTTAAATCTCAGTGGAGACTTTGGACCTGAACTTTTGTGCAATCTTGGAACTCCTAAGACTATGGGGACTACTGAAAATGGACTAAATTATTTGTACTGTCAGATTGTCATGAGCTTTTGGGGGGCCAGGGGTGGACTATTATGGCTTGAACGTGAAGTTTACCCCCAAATCTCATGTGTGACAAACCAGAAAGGGTGAGATGAAATGATTGGGTTATAAGAGCCTTAACCCAATCCGTGAATTATCCCCTGATAGGGATTAATTAGCAACTAAGGGCAGGAAGGGTGTGGCTGCAGAAGGTGGGTCACTGGGGCCTTTGGGTTATATATTTTATATGTGGCATGGAGTCAGGCTGTTCAGCCTCACCTCAAGCCCTGAGGAAGAAGCTGGCCTTTCGTGGACTAAGACCTCTGAAACTGTGAGCCCCTAAATAAACTTTTCCTCTGAAAATTGTTCATGTCAGGTCCTTGGGTCACAGCACAAAACAGATGACTCAAACACTCTTCCTATGGCAGTGTCACTGCTGTCTAATCCATCTGCCCTGAATGATACTTCAGGTTTGAAAATGGAGGTCTTCATAATGAATTGGTGCACAATTGCATTGAAAATAAGGGTATGACCAAAAAACCTTCCGGGGGCTCTTGGAGATGCCTGGACTGACAGGAACTGCATCTTGATGGGATCCGCTGCTGTTGGCACGCCCAATGCACGCCACAGAAGTTAGATCAGCCGCTCCCAATGAACCGCTGTTGATACTGGGAGAACACAGAGGCCCTCACAGAACAAAATGACAGGAAGGTCATTGTCACAGTCCCCTGCACCAGCCCTGTCTGCCTATCCAGATGTGTGGCTACCCAGACTCCAGACTCTAGGATGCTGGAAGAAGGAATACCCCGAGGAAACAATTCACATCTGATTCACCAGAGTGAAGCTGAGATTTTAGCTGATTCTCCAGCATCAAGATGGTCTTCACTACTCACAGGACACTGAAATATTGAATTAATGTCATATTGCAGAGATCCAAGATTAAAAATCCTCAGACTAATAAGAAATGAGCTTATGTATAAATCTCCAGTAGGAGAAACTGGCCATGGACCATGGGTGTAGTTTATCAAGAACTTTCAGTGATGCTATGAGGAGTTGGGAGTGAAATGCACCTAAAATTTGCTTGCTAGTGAGTGACATGAGGCTCATGCCTTGGTGACCTGCTATGCCAGGAAGACCAGCCCAACTGCAGTGCATCTCGAGAGTCCCTAGGGATGCGCACAGGAGTGGTGCCATTCAAGGAATCAACCCCGGATCATTAGCTACGTGAGCCTAATCACCCACGAGTTCCTTGGAAGCTGTAAATGTGTCTTTGAACATAAGACAATGAAGACCCCGCCCACTTAGTGCTCTCCAGGGCCACTGTGGGTCCCACAGCACCAAGCCCTGCACCTACTTGACACTCTCAGGCCTTTGTGACTCCTTTGCAACATATGTGCATGTGCTGTGCCTCTCCTGGACTCTTCTGGCTAAGGGAAGAGTCCCTGGAAACAGGGCCCTGACCAAGGTTGCGGTTTATTGTAACTGACGTCCCCCTCACCTGCGTATTTTACACAGGGGTGTTCCGCCCTTTCTATTTTCACATTGCACACTCATTTACATTCAAACGCATTGCATATTTCATTATTCACATGCCATTCATTATTTTTAAATATCATGTAGAGTCTACTACAGCTGCAACCCTCTCCCCCGCAACACGGAGCTGATAAATCTTGAATTAATTATTTACATCAGTACCCCACTCAAAATGCAGGATTTTTTAAATGTATAAATTAAACCTCCCTTCATCCATCATTAAGTGGATAATCACATTTAAATGAGGCATCTAAAATATCAGAAATTGGCTCAACTTACCTTTCATCTCTGTTTAAAGATAAAGCCTTGATCTGAATTCCCTCGTGTTTAATGCAGAGCTGGTCAGTAGCTCCGAGTCTGCCAAGAAGCATTTGTCCCTGGTCCTAGCAAGCAGACGTCTGGGGCCAACGTCAGGAAGTGCCCCCTCCATCTGGGTTATATGGTGCCACCCCTGTATTGTCTCTTTCTTTAAAATCCTCAGCTTGGCTCTTCAGGTGGCCAAATCATGGTCCATTCCTAGGGTAGGGATGGAATGCAGAAAGGCCAGTGCCCAACAACGGGTCTGTGGGCTGCTCCACAGGGGAAGCTGCCTCAGAAAGTCGGTCCATGGGCACATTAGTCCCTCATGGCAAAAAGCAGCAGAGACTCAATGTTAAGCGTTACATGCTGATGGCTGTAGTGCAATGGGCTGTGCTCTCTTCAGACCTCCCCCTCTCTTTCATGGACAGGGAGTTATTGCGCGTGTGCAGGAAGTCCTTGCCCCCTACCCTGCCTTCCCTCCTGCTGTTGTGTTGACGACACTTTCCAACATTATTCTTTCACCGTGGGTATGTGACACCCAAGACCAGAAGAAAGCAGGTTTAAAGTAAAAACACACTGACACGGTATTTGCACAACAACTGGGCCTGTGGCCTAGTGGGGTCCACAAAGGACAGCCATCACAGTGCTGTTGCAGTGCCTGACTCTCCACCTCCACATGCTGCCATGGCCCTCCACTCCCTTCATTCAGCTACAGTGAAGACTTGGAGAACGTTCTACTCTTAGTTTACTCATCCGTGTGCCACTCCTATATCCATGACAATAGCAAGAAAGTCTTGGCCAAGACGTGTCAAAGAGGCAAAGCTGCAGGCGATCGTGTTTCGTGCCTACCCAACAATAGTGGGCCAGCCTTCCTGTGCCCAGGAAGCGTCTATAAGCCCTGAGGCTGCCCTTGAGTGCTTGGCAGTCACACGGTGGAGACTTGTCTGACCAAGACCAGCTCAGCCTTGCTTGTGTTTACTTCCAGTGCCGCCATCCACTACATGAATATATTCACTTATTTTCCACCTTTTAAGTTTTGAACAGGGTATGGGAACTTTCTCTCGACTCAAACAGGACCTTGTCGGGATGTGACTCCCCTTTGCTCCTGTTCCCGAGCTTCAGGCCCCTGGTCCTGCGCTCTCTGCTGCAGTCTTCCCGGTGAAAGCAGCCATGTGGAGGTCTCTGCAGCCTTGGAGGTTGGCCCTGCTGATCCCAAGCCTCCTGCTCCAGGGAGACGGTAAGCACTTGCAGTCACCACAACCTGAAATACTAACGTCAGGGGTCTGACCTCGGCAGCTCCCACACTCAGAGAAGGGGCTCAGCTTTGGAGCTCCTCCTGCATTGCCTGAGTGGTTCTCACCACAAGGCAGTCCACTGGGCACAGCCATCAATTCTGATTAGCAAGATGTGGAAAGTTACTATCAATGCTTCAGGGACATTTGTTCTTCTCTTTAAAACCTTATTTTCCATTTCGGTTTTCAAATAGACTTGAACCTTGCAAAGGCAGCCTTGTTTTAGGGTTCCATCCAGCCTGCTGAACTGCAGAGACCAGTGGACCAGCTTGCGTACCGCAGAGAAGGTGCAAGTTCTATTTAGGAATGATTTAGTCTGGGTTTTCAAGTTTCACTCTGATTATCAGATATTCCAATTGGATATGAACTTGTTTTGGTGATTAAAATGTGCATACAGGGGTAATTCTTGAAGCACTATTAATTTAATGTACACTCCAATTCTCAAATAAATAGCCAAAGGGCAGGCCAGGTAAAGTTCTGATAATCCCAGTGTTAGCTTCAGAATCCAGATTCCCAGAGAAAATTAGCTGAGCTGTCAGTCACAGAGCACGCATGTAGCTGACCCCACACGTGTGCACTGGGGTGGAAAAGATGGAAACATGGAAGCATAACAAGTCAATTCTCAGGAAGAAAATTCCAGCTAGAAATAAATCAGTTCTTATTGAATATCACGGAAGCTCAGTGACAAATTAACACAATCGCGACATTTGAATACCCCAAGGATAGAAGCTTGGAAGCCTCAGGAAGTGTGCACATTAATTGCCTTTCGAGGCACGCAATGCTGCTGTTCCTTCATGTTTCTGTGCCCCGACTGTCATGTTTCAGGAGAGGAGCTTTACTCCCTGGAGGGACCTCCTGGGGATGTTGACTCTGAGTGGCACCCTTGGCTCCAAGTGGATCCATGGTGAAGAGAGCTATGGGGGCCCTCCTTGTGTGCAGAGAGGAGAACAGCTCACAGCAAATCCCTAAACCATGCTATCTCTACAAGGAGCTTCTCAGCAGTGTGCATTCCAGCATTGATAAAATCAAAACACTTCTTCTCTCCTATCACTGAGAGGGCCCAGCTGCCTCTCTACTTCCACAGTCCAGTCCTCGTTAACGCTGTGTGTTAGGGACTGTTTCCGTGGGTAATATTGTGAAAGCTAAGTTGCTGAAATTGCACTGATTTGTGAGTAACAGTTTGATGGATGCAAAAAAATCAGGAGAAGTTTTCGATATTTTGCCTGTGCCCACATGCTTGTATTTAGTTACAAACTATTTAAATCAAATATCAGTGCCTGTATTTATATACTTAGCATAATTTACATTTTTAAATGACTTGACACAATATTCTTTATCTTAAAAGGTGGGATATATAAGTATCTGTTGGGTGTATGTGTATTGTCTTTTTTTTAACTAGAGCAGAAATATTACAGGAAAAATGAAATTTTCATGAATAATTACAGCGTCTGGCTTGAGCCCTTCATAGAGCTATCTGTGGCTAATCATAATTCTATCCATAGCTCTTAAGAATCATTCTGTAAGTGTGGATATTGAAAACCTAGCCCTTACTGTAGTCCTGTGCTCTCCTCATACCTGCCAGGTCCCATTCGTTCATTCATTCACTGGCTCATGTCCCATCCATCCACAGAATCTTCCCTGAGTACCCAGCAGGCTCGGCGGTACTCTGGGTAGAAATCGTTGACAGAGACGTAAGCAGGATCATTTCAGTCTCACAGCCCTTGAGCCTCTGGTTTTTCTCCACTTACAAGTCCTTTGGCTATCTTAAGATATCATCATTATCAATAAAAGTAAAAGATAGCATTTTCCTTCTCCCTTCCAGTTATCTTGGACTTAGACATCCATGGAAGCCAAATTCGTATTTAGCTTTGTTATTGCAATTTTTAGTCAGCAGTTTTATTGCTTGGCAAATTTTCATCTTAAAGGCAATGTGTCAAAATTTAGCCTCAACAATACTTCCACTGTGTAGCCTTTGAAATTTCTTCAAATAAATAACCACTCTACTGCAATTCCTATTAACATGCAATTTTTTTGAAAACATGATTTATTTTCCTATTATTTTTCGCACTTTCTTTTCCTTACAGACTTGGAAGGAATAGTCTAACAAAAAGAGAGAGTCATGTGACTTTTTAAACGTAGCACATTTCCTGCCAAAATGCTCCTTTGATACCAGAACAATTTGAGTTTTGGTGCTGTATTGCCCCTCCAAGATAGGAAAGCTAAACAAAGAGGCACAGCACAATGGAGAAAGCTGGTATCCAGCTCTCCTGAATTATGCTGTCATTTTTCATTCAGATTTACGTAAATCAAGAGCCTGGCTGTCCTTCAGAACATGCATTTCTCCCGTTGACTTGTGTGAGCAGTAAGGTAGATCCCAGTGGCCCAAGAGCTGGAGATTTACAGCTCCATTTCCCATTCAACACTGTCAAATATTAGCCTTGGCAGGATGTCAGCGGCTGCCAGGGGCATGGGACGGCTTGACAGCTGCGCCATGTGCGTTCTGCAGGGATGGCGGAGTTGTGGAGTCCATCCTGCTAAACCGATCAGGCTGACTTCTGCGCTTGTGCCGGACACGAATGATGTGCAGCACTCTGGTGGTTTGTGCCTAGTTACGATGGCCAAGGGACTCTGGGACGCCCACAGGAGGTTTCTGCAGCCCTCCACTGCCAAGGGCGTCCGATATCCTTGGGCTTTTTCCCAGGCCAATTTACCACGTTGCATTACCTTTTCCCACCCCGCTGCAAAAACTCTACCAACTTTCCCATCTTAGTTTTGTTCAACAGACACAGACCATCTCTCACAGTGATCTGGGCCAAATCTAATCAGGAAGCCACTGCTCTATGTCTTTCAAAGTCAAATAGAGCTTGGTGTTTCAACTAAGGTGTGTTTCTCTGCTTCTTCATGTCAGCCAATGGAACTGTTACATGCTCAGAAACCTGTGAGCATCTTGCTGGAAACAAACACAGGTTTTCTGTTTTGCAACATTGTGTTATAGGTTCTTTTTATTTTTTTCTTTGTATTGGTTCCTTTTATATACATAATATTAGGATTCATGTTAAAAGGCTTTGATAGGGGGCTGGAGCAATGGCTCAGCAGTTATGGCACTTGCCTGGCATGTGTAAGGATGCAGGCTTAAACCCCAGCACCATGTACACAATCAAGTGTTAGAGCAATAAAAGCCACATGGAAGACTAAATAAAATTGTTTCTCTCTTTCTATCTCTTACTGTCCCTTTCTCTCTCTTCAAAAAGAAAAATTGCTTTTTTAGAAAAGATTCACACAAATTCCTGATGGAACTGTGAGTTGATATACTGAAGATAAGTTGGCTTTCCCAAGCAACAAATCTTCAAACAGAGTCCACGTCCTCCATTCTGGAAATGATGTTATCAAGAAGGCATGGGAGTTACACATTTTTCTGAGTTTTGACTTCTCAGGACATGAAGCTCTGCTCAGGGATCAACATGAGAGTGTCAACATGGGTCATGGAAAGCCCAAGTCCTCCCTGAACATTAGGGAAAGAAGCACCAGGAAAATAGACTGAGAATGCCCCTTCTCCCCACCCTAAGAGCAGCCGGTCGCCACTCTTCTGTTCTGATGAAGCGGGAGTGGCCAAGAGCACCTGAAATGTGCAGTTGTCATCCACCACAAAGCCCTAAGCTAAAACGCAGGATCCTGTTTTGTTTTTGATGTGAAAATTGCCCTTGAAAATGTTTTGCGAATTCAGAAGCTAAGACCTCAGAAATCTTCCTATATGCACTGACGTAGGATGAGTCACCCAAGGCCACCACTCTGTCTTACATTACAGGTGTCCTCACTGCAAATTAACACCTCTGATTTTGGAAAGAATCAAGTACTTCCTAATTTTCTGTTAGGTCACAAAAGAAACTCCTGGGACTCTCTTTCCTCCTGACCCACAAATGTCTTGGATTTTAAAATTAAACTGATTCAGAGTGTTTCTTTAATCATACTAAAAGTATCCTAAGGAAATAGGTTTTAACTTTTATTGAAGAACATGTGTCCAGACACGCTTTTGGGTATTGCTAGTGTGAGCTGAGAAGATCCACTGGACACAGGAGCAGGGGGCACCACGTGTGGCTCCGACAGCCCCTGACGCGTGTAGATGGAGAGAAGGTGTCAGGCTTTCCAGTGACCAAGGAAAAGCTATGTGAGGAAAGGAAAGCCAAAAGGACACAAAGCTACCACAAACACCGTCAACGCCAAAGGCTTCAAAACCCCCTGTGCTCTGTGGTTGGCCCTGAAGGGCAAGACTCTGTGATTTGCCTCCTTTTTGTTTTGTTTTTGACTTCACATTCCTCTGAGTTTTCCTCTTTTTCTCCAATGAATAAGGTTTATTTATAATTCAGAAAGTATTAAAATGCCATGAGAAAACCTACAGAATACGTTCAGGACCTTAACACTTATGCAAAGTGTCTGAAAGCTCTACTTAATCTTAGCTCTAGCTCCATATCAAAAGGATTGAAGTCTAGATAATTGTTCATTTGGTTTTATCGACCCTGTGACTTCTTTCTCTGGAATACGCTGTCTTCCTTTAAAAGAGGTGAGTATGTGGATTTCATGTTTTCTTTTTCTTTTTTTCCCCATCTTGTCAATATCTCAGCAATCGTCACTGCTTAAAACCAAATGTTATTTTTCAAAGAGTTATTTACTCCTTTCATTGCCAAAATAATCGGAAAATGAATATGCCTATTGATGGCTGAAAAAATATGTAGAATTTGTGCACCAATCTGTGGACCCCATGAAATCTAGCAATTAGATTTTGTTTTTGAAAGAACAGAGTGAATCACAGAAGCCTCTCCTAATCTCTGGTGCAAGTCATTAGCAGTAGCAGGGGCCATGCAGCACAGAAATCAGAAATAGGTTCGTCGTGAACAGAGGGCACCGTCCACCTGCGGCACCGTCACGCAGGCCCAAGCGCCACTCGCTGAGGCCACTTAGCTGGTCCTTGTCATCCTGGTGCAGTCGGCGAGCTCAGAGAGGAGGTGCATCTCCGGCAGCAGCAGGGCAGCAACCTGAGGCACTTCCCACCTTTCCCCCACCGGCCTTCAGAACCCACCATGCCACTATCTTCTGGAAGTTTCCACGCTCACTCACAGCACTTGAGGCACACATTTCCCCCATGGAAAGTCTCTATTGAACGTTCCACAACCTCTTCAAGAGTGGAATTAAAGCAGCCCCTTTCCAGAGACGCCCAGCTTTGATGGTGCCCATAGGCTGATACCCCTTCTCCAGACCTGTCCTGCCCTGAAACAGTCGGGGTGGGAGTAGGGGTCCCGAAGTGGCAGGAGTGAGGCAGGAGGAGTCTCAGGAAACGCAGAGAAGGCCGCGAATGGTGGAAACCTGATTTAGGAAATGCAGATGGGGACACAACTGTCCCTAGATTCAGAAGCAGAGATACTGGACCTCAGCAAGAAGGGGAGGCTGTCTCTGAAATATCCAAATACATTTACAAAACTGATCGCTTTAGCATGAGCCAAGCTCTCATTCACAAATGGTTAAAATGCACAGAATAGAACACAGCTTTTTAGCTGAGCATTCCTTGCCATGTGGTGAAAGAACATTACGCGGAAATGTTGTATCAATAGTTTTACAAATGTATACATACGACAAATTTACCACCCAATCGAGGCTACTATGCTGGGAGAAAAAATTCTTTAAAACAGAAGGCTGTGGGAAAGCTACTCTTGGCTTGGGAGAGAGAATTGATAATTTTAGCTCAGAAACAAAGAGACAGCATGGAAGGATTTGTGTTTTTCTAAGATTGTTACTTTAACCGTCCTCGTGCTTCATATCCTTAATCTACTGCAAATGAACAGTAAGAACAACAAAATGACCCACCGAACTTGTCCTTTGGATAGTCACATTCTAGATGCTGCCACCTGGGCATCGCTAAATCAGTTGTACCTCGGGTCTCTGATGTGGCCAACAGAAAGGGTCAAGGACGTGGAGGAAGGACGTTGAAAGAGGGAAGAGACAATTAAGGTATGGGATTACAAAGAAAACTAGGCGGAGCGAGAGAAACTGCTATCGGAGCTTTGCTTAAAGCCTGAAATTCAGAGCTCTTGCCTGGGACAGTAAATCAAGAGAATAGCCCTGGCCTAAAGAATGAAGGGGCACGCAGACGATCGAGGCGATGGTCAGAAAACCCAGAATCGTGTCGGTGAGAGCAGAGGCTGAGCGTGCAGAACAGCAGGGACAGGCACACGGGCGCTCGCTGGAGGTCATGGTGGCAGGCTGGGAGAGATTTCCCGAACTCAGACACATCCTAACGCTCAGATCCTGTGAACATCACTTTGTGTGGTGGTAAAGAATCCTGCTGATTAAGCTGGGATGGGGAGTTGTCCTGCACTTCCTAAGTGGCCCTCAAAGCAACTCTGCTTTCTTATAAGAAGATCAACAGAAATTTCACACAAGTGGAAGGGGAAGAGCGAAGTGACCACTGAGGCAGAGCTTGGGGTGATGTGACCACAAGTGATGGAGTGCTGGCAGCCACCAGCAGCTGCAGAGGACGGGAGCAGACTCTTCTCTGGAGCCCCTGGAGGCAGCCAGCCCTCCCAACACCTGGGTCTCCCCAGTGATCCCAGACCTGTGCCCTCCACAGCTGTGAGAGAATGAATTTCATTTGTTTGAAGCCATGGAATCTTATAGCCATGGCAATTTGTCATAGCAGCCTCAAAAATCTAGCTCATCTTTGCAGCCACCTTCCTTAGTATTTGGAGTTGGTTAAAATGGTCCATGAAATGTGTGTAGTATAACCCATTAATCCTTTTGTCATGATTACAAAGAAATGTTTTAAAAATTTGTTTTTCAGATCACAGTGGAATATCTGGACCAGCAACAATCAAGCCTGGATCTAGGATTTGATAGCAGCAGGATTCCCTGTCCTTGAAAACAAGACACACAAGAAAATTGGGATTCAGTGGGTTCCCTGGAAACCCCAGGCAGGACCTTACCAGTGTGTGCAAAGGGAAGCCACTCGTGTCACACTAGTGGAGTGAGATGACCCTGGCTATTAAATGCAGAATTGAAGAGGAAGATGTGGTGGTTGTCCTTATTCTAGACTGCAGAAAACGATAAAACACAAACACCAGCAACCACCAGCTCTCTGTCTGCTCTGCGAGACTGCTTTCCACAGGGGATCTTGCCCCACTTCATACACGGGGAAACTGAGTCCCCAGGAAATTAAGTAATGAACCACACAGCTGTTTGACTCTGACGTAGAAGTCTAAGCCAAGGCGTGTCTGCCTCCTAAACCAGTGCTCTCTGCAGTCAGCTGCTCAGCCTCTGTCCTCAGCCAACCTCCCAGCACTTCACGAGACGCAGCGCAGGCAGTGCTTGCCTGTCAAGTGCTACATGCACTTTAACAAAACAGGATTCTTCCAATAAAACTTTATAAAGAGCCCATGTACATTTAACGGATGCTGACTTTTTGAAATGGCCATGTCTAAGGTGAGGCAGGAGTGTTTGCAGCTCAGCATACTGTCCTGCTTCTGCCCAACGTGTCCCCGGAGGTGTCCTCAAGGCCCCAGGTGCATCCTGTTCTGCTCAGAAACCCTTCCACACTTAGGTGCACTGGCATGCCTCCATTGCGCAGAAGTACTTGGTTTTGAGAGCTTGGATTTCTTCAACCATCTTCAAGACATCTGACATGGAAGCATTTCTGAGTTCTTCATACTGAGGTCCTGCTTGCCTGCCCCTGTCCGCCGCTGTTACAGGCCCATCCCCTGCCACACACAGAGCTCCCCAGGCCCAGGCTGCTGCCTGCACCAGGCCACCCTAAGTCTCCTGACCAGCAGAACTTGCCCTCATCCTGACGGGCTGCCTTCAAGGAATGACCTTGGCACAGGTCAGTTTTCCTCACCCTGGCCATTTCCTGGGACTTCGAGAGAGGCAGTCTCTCTCCTCACCCCAATGCCGATTCCCTCCTGACCGCCAGTGCTCCCTGTCTAGCCCACATCTTTTCTGCTGCACTGGGGACCTCTCCATGGCTCAGCACTAATCGATCTTCTGCCCAGTTGCCCCGTCATCTTTACTGGTCCTCTGGGGTACCATCTAGCCTTGACCATGCCTTGACTTCAGCTGATCTTCCAGATGGTATCCACCCGACTTTACCAAAACAAGACCTGTGCCAAGTTCTTCAGGGGGACGTCCTGGTTCCACACAGTAGTGCAGCCTTCCAGCTCTGCCCAGGGTCTTCCCTGACTCTTCTGCACTATTTCCGCCCATGCCAGGCACACTTGGCTCAGCCTGTCCATAGCCCCTGGCTGAGGTGTACCCTCTGCTGTGCCCTGGACCTGAAGGGCTTTTCTCAGACACTCTGCCAGGGGATCCCAGTTTCCTCCAGGCCCCACCACGTAGCCTCTGGGCAGCTCTTCTCACCTCCTCCTGTGAGGGGGCTGCCTTTAGCGACCCTCACCATGTGACCTTGACCATCCTGCAGCCTCCTCACCCTGCACAGTGTGACTGTTCCCTCCCCTTCTACCACCAGGAGGTCGCCTGGCACACTCCATCCCCACTCCCAGCCACAGAGGGCACGTTGAAAAGTCTCCTGGAATAAACAACCACATGCATGATTCAAAACGCACAGCTTCGCAGGAAGAGCTAGCCAGCCCACGCCCTGCCTGTGTTTAAGGAAGATGAGGGAGTAGAGGAGGGAAATGATAACTTGAATAAGAATACAATGCTAGAAAAAAGAGGCAAGAGTAGAGGAGTCTGTGGGGAAAGATAATTAAGAATGGATTCTTAGGAGGTAAAGTTAACTGTGTTCTGAAGGTAATTTCCTTCTCTCCTCAATGACAGAACAGGCCACCAACCTGTCACACGTTGCATCAAATGGCCCCGTCCCCTGAAGTAGCAGCTGGTCCAGGACAGCAGCAGCCATGGTTCCTAGGCAGCAAAGGTGAGGAGTCCTTGGCCGCTCTGTTCCCACATTAAAGTCTTTCCGCTTTTCCTCTAATTACAAAGGGATGGTTTCCCTCCTTCTTAGCCTCCTTAGCCAGATATGCAGCCTCCTCCTGATTGAATGACCAGAAAAGGCATCTGCCTCCCCTCGACTGCAGAGCTGGAACTGACACCTGCAACACCTCCAGTGAGCGAAGCCAGGTGGCTCTGGGTGGCAGCCAATGACAGCCCAGGAATCATCATCTGCCTTTAGACTTCTTCACAGGACGCTTGCGCTCAGAGCCATCTCCATGTTTCAGCAGGGGAAGGTTTCAGGAGGCAAAAGTTGATTTGTTAGTGTTGACCCCGGCTGCTTATCTTTAGTGGAGCTCTGGTCTGCAGCATCTCTCTCATCCTGTTAACTGGGGACAGAGACAGTCACCTCATATGCCTCCTATCCCTTTCTAAGAGTTTACAGCTTCACCTCCCATCTCTGACAAGTACAGACGGATCCACACCGGGTCTTGCTGAAGGCACAGCAGCCTCCCCAGACCTGCTCTTCCTCGTGAGATTACATCACCTCGTGGGCTGGCAGCCAAGTCTGTTAGACTGAAAAAGAAGTTGGGGGGCCGGGCAGCACGCCCAACCTGACAACCTGTCTGCGACCCCACCACAGCGACCAGCTCCCATTAGAAGATCGATCTTCCCCTTTGGGCTTTCATTTCCAGCTGGTCCTTCGGCCCGCAGGTGCAGTGACGGCCTTCGCCATTCTGACGTTGTCACCACCTCTAGCTCAATTGTTGGAACGTCTCCCTGGCTGAGGAGCAGGGTCTTTCTTTGGAAAGATTGATACTGGCAAAGTCGATAAACCGTTAACTCAATTCCTGCAAACCGCCCGCATAGGAAGGAACATTTACATTTCTGTCTATTTCCCCACCGAATGCAAACAGTGATTAGAGCAACACAGGCCTCTCAGAGGCCACCTTCACAGTGTGCACGAGCAAGGGCAGCAACCCACGCCTGGAGGCGACTGCCTGCGTGCTACGAGGGGAGAGAGAAACTCATTAAGAAAGCTCCTTCTCTCTGCAGCGATTGTGAGCGACAGATCGCTAAGGCATGTGCTTGAGTGGCGTGGTTATTGGGATGGTTTAGATGAGCTCTCAGAGCCATACCTGGAGCATGGCAGAGGAGCAGCTTAGGGACAGGTGGAAGTGTTCTGGAGACACCATGTACCACAAACACGGGATCCAGCGGAACACATGCCAAGCCACGTCCAGGAAAGGCCTTCTCAAGGGCCTTAGGAACCCAGCTACTGTGACTCAGGCATTATCCTCCCATCCCCAGCCCACGCCCACCCGCACCTAGGGGAGAGCAAGCGCAGTGGTCACATTCCTGCCCACCGTACTTCAGGACGGAACCGCTCAGCAGGCTGGCTCCACCAGAGCAACAGTGGAAGGATCGAGGATTCCTAAATATGCACAGCGGGCTCCCGTTACAGGGTCGATTGGCTCCTCTGAGCTGCTCTTTCCAGCTGGCCCTACAGGTCTAATGACAGTCTTTGTAGCAAGAGAACAGAAAGGACTGGTGACATCGTCCTTTTACCCAGATCTTTCCAGTCAAACGCTCTGCCGTGAGAAGTCAGGTGTGCCAAGAAGAGAGACGAAATCCCTGAAGCATTCTACCTGAAGTTTTGCGTCTCATGTCAGTGTGGCTGCTCCTATGTGCAAAGCAATACCTGCCTAAGCAGAACCACACTGTCCCTCGTTTCACTGCCTTCGGGCATTGCCTTTGACGGACTGCGATAAGCTGAGTGCTCAAAGGGCTGGACCAGCCGTTCAGTGTTGGTCATCGCTTTTCTCAGAGCGGCCGCTGTCCCTCAAGATAACACAGCATGCGTCCCGGTGCCGAGCTCAGGAGCTTCGGAGTCAACGTTTTCGGCGCTAGGCTACGGAGCCAGGAGGGCTTCAGAATATCCTGGTGTGTGTTCATTAACAACTTTCTCAGAAATTGGGGTGTTTCCTCTCTCACGAAGATGGCATGGATTGATCTGAAATGCTAGACAGCTCTTAAGGGCTTGGAAAGGAGGAGACGAGGGGACACCAAACCCTTTATGATTCTTTGCTCCTGCACAGGATGAGCTGGCAGGCCCCGTCATGAGGCGTGGTGGCCAGCACACTGCACCCGCAGGACCGGCCACTGCCGGCTCCCTCTCCACCTCTGCCCAGGCCACCTCAGTGTCTGAGACCCTACTCACAGACCCACTCTTGGGGATCAAGCTCTGATTTGCGGGTGCCCCTTCTAAACACAGCCACTCAGTTTACTTATATTTGCTGAACGTCAGCACAGACGTGTTCTGAGAGCCTGCTAAGTTCAGTCACCAGGACACCTCAGTGTCTAGACAAAAATACTCTCTCCTGAGGACAGCGGAGATGCACAAAGGGCTCGGAGAGGGCAGTCGGAGGACCAGGCTGCAGCAGAAAAGCAGGGGCAGCCTTCAGTGGGTGCTGAGGGTGGCCTGAAACATGGGGTGACGGTGACAATGCTGCCCGTTGCAGCTCTCTGTGAGTGAGTGAAGCTGCAGAAAGCTCTTCCAGGTCAGGGCTCTACCATGGCATCTGCACAGCAGAGGAGGTGGCTGTGTCCTGGGGAGCAGAGCACCACGAGGGCGACTACTGCCCAGTGTGGACCACAAGAATGGCCACCGTGCAGCCCCTGGCTCTGACAGCACAGAACAGCATCAACTGAAGTGTCAGGCAGCACTCGTGATACAGCAAAATCTGCCCTTGTGTGGTCAGGTGGATCTGAAAAGGTCACATCCACATCCTCGCCTTCACGGCCTCTGCATGTGACCTTACTTGAGTAAAGGGTTTTGGAGATGTTACATTAAAGATCTTGAGATGAGATCATCCTGGATTAACTAGATGACCATGAATCCAGTGGCAATTGTCCTTATAAAAGAGAAGAAAAGAACAAAGGGACCGGAGAAGGCCACTTGAAGACTCGGGCAGGGGCTGGAGCAGTACAGCCCCAGCCCAGGAGCCCTGGAGCCACCAGGAGCTGGAAGAGGAAAGGAAGGGGACTTCCCGAGAATCTCTGGAGGGATCACGGTGGGCTGACAGCCTGGTCCTACACTTCCTGTGTCCAGGAGTGTGGAGGAAGGCATGTCTGTTGTTTTAGGCCACCCAGGTTGGCCTAAAACCCAGGTTGTGGAGATTTCTCATAGCTGACCTAGGAAGAGTCCAGACACTCCTCAGCCTAGCAGTTATGCTGGATAAATCCATCACAACTCGGCAACATTTTGACTCAAAAATTTCATCTAATACAATTAGTCTACCAAACCTCACAGCCCGGCATCGCCTACCGTTAGCCTAATTGGGCACGTACGTAGCCTGCAGGCAGGCAAAATCAAGCACTGCGAACCGGGGGGGGAGCAATTATGTTTTGAGTGCTCTCGTCTCCATGCACCGACTATTGGTGGCCAATTTTGAGCATATCAGTAAAACTCATGAAACCCCCCAAGCAGACGATATCTGTAGTACACGGAGAATATGTTGCATGTGCTGTCTTCAAATAAGCCATCAATCCAATTTTGGAGACCATAACATCCTAAAGATACATCCAATAGACATCGTCCCGCTGCTGAGGGATGCTGTTTCACCCCATCAACAGACAGGAAGTAAGAGAGGAAACCCGCAGGGCTGAAGAGAGGCAGCATGCTATGGGAGCGGCGATGTCAATTTCTGCTCAGCTGTCAATCATCCACTAGCACCTCAGCCCATGGAGAAGGGGAAGGAGGCAGAGCTCAAGAGAGGGCTATGTGGACTTCAGTTCAGTAGCGCAGCTGCAGAGGACACCTGGACGGATGGCCCAGTGGATCACACTACTGCAAATGCCTTCATGAAGACTGTCTGGATAGCTTGAAAATGGCAAAAAAATAAGTAGCTCTCAGTAGTATTTTGGGGTGTGTTCCGAGTTCAATAAAGATTCAGCCAAATATCCTGCAAGCTCCACGTGGACTGAACTATTCGGCAGTAGATGCTCACATTGGGGTCACAGAACAAAAAGAATAATTTTTACTAAGTACAGAACCATCAGATGTAAAAGTCTTGAAAATATTTAATGGCATACATGAATACTTCTGTGCCGTGTACAAGAAAGGGTGGTAGCCCTTAAAAGAGTGAGTCAGCTGTTCTGGAAACCCCATTCCCAGGTTTTCCTTTGCCCAGTTATGCTAGCTCACTGAGGACTCCCTGACTTTCATAGACAAGAAAATGTCATCTCGCTCACTGGGAGCATAAGTAGGTGGCACAAGATGCATAATTTCGTGCCGTTCAAAGCTTCTTGCCAGGAACCTGCATGAAAACATTCTTGCTGGCTTGGGGACCATGCTGGTCCCAGCGTAAGCATGCATGCTCCGTGCAAGCTGCTGAGCAGGAACCTGACCCCAGGATGTCTGCCATACGCCAGAGCAAGTCCTGCTGTTAAAGAGAAGCTCCCACCGCCCGGGTGCTTAAGCTTCCTGAGGTTACCGGGCACCAGTGCTGACAGGAAGTCGCCAACCCTGTCTGGGTGTCTTTGAAGGTCTGATCTTACCCGCATGGGTGTTTTGTTCCAATTGAGGATGCAGCCAGCGGGAGAGCTGTCCCCAAGCCACACAGCTCTCATTTGCTTACAAATTCCTTCCACTCTGTGGGTCTCTAACTGCGTTCAAATGAGTCCTGATCCACTTGATGATTCCAGAGAGCTTTTAATTAAGCAAAGATTCAGGTCCCTACCTCTGAATAATTTACTGTAACTGTGCCCAGGAGGGCAATGCTTACTTAAATAAACAAGACTATATGATCTGGAACACTCTTTCAAATGTTACCAATGGACCGGCCCACAATTAAGGAATATTTGCTTCAAGCAACCTAAATGCACATCTGGATTTCTCTCGGAATGGATGCTTAACCCAAAGCAGGTAGAGAGTAGAAATATTTTTAAAATGGGCACCGTTCATGAAACTGAGTCGTGTTCTAAAGGGAAATCCAAGGTCGCCATCTTTGTGATGGCCTAGCCTCTGTGGGCCAGGTGGGGAGTGGGCAGGGATTCATCCTCTTGGATCTTGTGTTCTGTCTTCACCAGGGGACTTTTGTCAGATCAGAACATTAAAGTAACACCCTCGTATATAAAGCCAAGTTAAGTCCAAGCTTCCCCTACTGCTGTCTGAGCTTGGGCAAGTTGCTTTACTTCCCTGAATCTCAATTCGCTCGGTTATTCAATGGAATTATTAACCACTGTCCAGAAATCAGAATGGGAATAAACTTAGCATATAATGTCAGCATTTTAAAAGTCCATTAAAATCAGTGTTTAAAATCAGCTCCATGAACCAGTAAAAATCCCCAGAGCTTTGTTTTCATGGCCATACTGCCTGTTTAGCAAGAAGAACAGTAAATTTGTAGTTTCATAGATTTTCTGTACTCTGGCTTCCCCCAGATCTTCAGAATAACCAAAAATAGGCATCAACAGCCTGAAAAAAAATCATGTCCACAAAAGTGAATTGATCAAATTTGTCCTATAAACCACATGATTCAGTATGTTCTAAAACCTGTTCTACGTGAACTTTGACAACGATCAAATCAGCTCAGCAAACTATATTTTTTACTTGAGGCATTACTTAATAAGTACGATGATTAATTTTAAGTACCCGCATGTCTAGATCATGGCTCCCAGCTGTTTGTCTTGCTGTGAACGTATTTCTTAGATATGATGAATGTTTAAGCCAGTGGACTTTAGGTAAAGAAGATGACGCTTCAGAATGGGTGGGCCTCATGCAATCAGTTGAAGGCCTTAAGAGCAAAGATGGAAGTTCCTTACAGTAGTGAATACTCTGCATTGAACACTGCAACAGAGTCACTTCCCTTTCCAGGCTGCTACCCTGTGGAATCTACACAGAAAACTGCATCAACTCTTACCTGAATCCCCAGACTGCGAGCTTCATGTGAATTTCAGACCTGCCTGCCCCAAAAATCACATGAGCCAAACTTCCAAAACAAATCTCCCTGCAAAGAGAGATGGTTCTAGCTATGTAATATAGGTAGATCTATAATCATCTACTGTATAGATGACAGATCTGCACATTTACACACATAAAATGTATGGAGGATAACGTAGATGGTACAGATGAATGATAAACAGACGATAGACTGAGGAGGAGAAAGACGGCTCTCGGTTCTGCTTCTCTGTGGAACCCCAATTAATTGGTAGCATGTGTATTTTAGCTCATGGTGCCTGTCTCTGCAGGCAGGACCATGCCCCTGCGCTCTCCAGTGACCTCTGCAGGCAAACTGGGCTCTCCAGCAACCTCTGCAGGCAGGAGCATGCCCCTCCACTCTCCAGTGACCTCTGCAGGCAGGACCATGCCCCTTCACTCTCCATTCAACCTTCTGTTCCCAGCTTCTTGGGGCCTCTTACCTCTGTGTGCATCTGAGTGGAATCCTACCCCAGCAACAGAAAGCACAAATGCAACATGGCTGTTCTTGAGGTTGTTTGTTGAGGTGAAAGACTGCACATCTCCTCTGACAAATGATTTTGGAAAATCACCTACATTGTGGATGGGTTTTAGACGTTTGTGTTTCCTTTTCCTCTAATTTCTTTGAGACCTGTGTGCCCCATGCTTTGTTCACATGCTCTCCACTCCCTGCAGATGTGCAGAGAGAAATTTCAAATTAGACTCTGCTGAGAAAATGGAAAGAGAAAATGTAAGTACTCCATCCAGAGCGCTGGGCGAGAGTTGTGCTCAGCCCTTGGGCTGGAGAACAGAGGGCTCAACTGAAACCAGTCCTCTTGTTTGCTTTGATTCATGGAAAACAAACAGAAAGATGGGTTTGGGGGCTGGAGCAGTGGCTCGGCGGTTACAGCGCTTGCCTGGCATGTGTGAGTACATGGGTTTGAACCCCAGCACCACAAACAAAAGGAAGTGTTGGAGCAACCAAAGCCACATGAAATGCTAAATAAAAATTGATTCTGTCTTTCTCTGTCTCTCTGTCTTTTTCTCTTAAAAAAAGAAAGAAAAGTAAAACAGAAGATGGGTTTTAAAATGCACAGATTTTTCTGTCATCCTGAATTCTTACAGAGCAGCAAATGAATCCTGTGAGTTTTTAAATTTTTTATGATTTGAATACCTCTGGGAAGAAAAATAGTAAGCATGTGAAACTCCCCAAGAGGAAATATTTTTTTTAATATAAAGAGAGAGGGACAGTGAGAGAGACAGAGAAAGAGAAAAACAACTTTATTGAGTTTTTCACATGGCCTTAGTTGCTCCAACACTCAGTTGTGTACGTGGTGCTGGGGTTTGAACCCGGGTTCTCATGCTTGCCAGGCAAGCACGGAAACCGCTGAGCCACCGCTCCAGCTCCCATACAAGAGGAAATTATTAAGAAATTGTTTTAAAAATGCATTTTAGCTTAATAGTCCAATTGAAAGCCCAGAAACTTGAATTTGTCCAAAGCACAAAAACTGAGAACTAATGAGGATCAACAAAACCAAAAACACAAACAAACAAGAAACCCTCAGGATGAGACCATGCCAGGCATTGGTAGGGACCTTTGGGAATGGATGGGTTATGGTGTCACAGCGCTGGAGATCATCTACAAACTCACCAGCAGCTCATCGGAGCATAGGAGGAAAGACCACCTGGTCCAACATTTCCTTTCTTTTCCCCAGAGGATGATGATTCCCACTGTACAACACATCCTGACTCCCACACAATTTAAGCTCCCAGTGCGGGCCCTGCGGGATGGTCCCCAGTCACTGTTCTGTCTACAGAGCCATCGTCATTTTAAGTCAGCCTTCTCACTAACAATAATTAGGTCGATTTATTTCTTCTTTTACAAGCATTAAATGGAATCATGGTCCAATTGGAGATGTTGGCAATGACATATCATTTTATGAATTTTATGCTCTTTGACTAACGATGCCACCATCCCTTCCACCCTCCCTGTCAGCCCAGCCCCTGGCTACCACCTCCTGCTCTCTGCTTCTGAGTTCAGCTCTTCTCAGTTTCATGTATGAGTGACATTGTATGGCATTTGTCTCCCTGGCAATGGCTTAGTACCCTTACTTTAAGGTCCTCCAGATTCATGTACTCTTGCAAAGGACACGGTTCCCTTCTGCTTTAAGGATGAAGAGTATTCCTATGATGTTTTCAACATGGTGGCCATAGTTAATAATGTGTATTTTATGCTTAAAAATCACTGGAATAGATTTGTTCTTATCACAAAACCAAGTGTGTGAGGCAATTCTCATGCCAGGTTGTCATGTCCACTCCACAGTGTATAGGTATTGCTATATAGGTATGCTGTATGGCATAGATTCATAAATGCTGTTTGTCAATGAAAATAGATTGTAACGATGAAACAGTCTTTCAAACATGTTTATAGAAGACAGAAAACTTACCCAGAGCAAATTCCCATTCTGCAGACTCTCTTCATGCAATTAATAATTTTCTTCCCTATTAAGAAGCTATTTAATTTGATGCCATTCCCCTTAGTGATTCTCGGTTTTATGTCTTGAGCTTTAAGAGTCTTGTTAAGGAAGTGAGTGCATGCACCAATATCTTGGGGTTCTGAAGCTGTTTTCTTCCAGCAGCTGCAGTGTTTCTTATCTAATTCCTGGGTCTTTGATCAACATTGAGTTGACTTTTGTGCAGGATGAGAGACAGAAATCTAGTTTCATCTTTCTATAGCTGGATATCCAGTTTCCCCCATACCATTTGCTGAAAATATCTTCTTTCTTCTTTTCTCCAATGCATGTTTGGGGGAACTCTGTTGAGGATCCAATTACTGTATCCCAGGTGGGTTTGTCACTGAGTCTTCTATTCTATTCGACTGCTCCTCGTGTCTGTTTTTATGCCTAGAAGACTCTCTTTTTGTATCTCATTTGAGATCAGGTATTGTTATGTCTCCTGCATCACTCTTCTAGCTCAGAATTTCTTGGGCTATTCTGGATCTTTTATCCTTCCATTTGAATTTTAGGATTCTTTTTCTCTAGTTCTATGAGAAATGTCATTGTTATTTTCGTGGCAATCGCACTGGGTCCATGCGTTGCTGTTGGTAGTGCGGCCATTTAGTCACTCTCTGCCTGTCCAAGAGTATGGTGAGGATTTCCGTTTTCTAAGTTCTTCAGTTTCTTACTTCCATGTTCTACAGTCTTCACGGCAGATCTCTTTCATGTCCTTAGGTAGATTTATTTCCAAGTTGCTCAGTAAATTCATCATTGGAGCATAGGAAAGCTATTGATTTATATAGTTTGCTCTTGAATCCTGCTGCATTGTTGAATTTGTCTGGTCAGCCTTGGAAGTCTTTTCACGAAGATCTTTGGGTCTTCTAAATATAGGATCATGTCTTCAGCAAAATTTGACTTCTTCATTTGTATCCCTTTAATTTCCTTCTCTTACCTGACTGCTCTGGATAGAGTTTCAAGATCTATAGTGTTGAGAAGGGACATTCTTGTCTTGTTCCTGATTTTTTGGGAAAATGCTTTCATTTTTTCTTCATACAGTATGATGTTGCTTTGGGGTTTGTCCTGTATAGTAGCCTTTATGATGTTAAGTATATGTTCTTTTTTTTTTTAAAGAGAGAAGGACAATGATAGAGAGAAAGAGACAGAGAGAATCAATTATTATTGAGTTTTTTCACATGGTTTAGTTGCTCTGACACTGATTCATGTATGTGGGTGCTGGGTTTGAACTCATGTACTTGTGCATGCCAGGCAAGAGCTGCAACCACTGAGCCACCGCTCCAGTCCCCAAGGATGTGTTCCTTCTGTCCTTAGTTTTTCCAGGGTTTCTAATATCAATGACTGCTGGATCTTATTGAAGGCTTTCTCTACATCTATTGAGATGCTCATGTGATTTTTGTACTTAATTCTGTTTAAGTGATGAGTCACATTTATTCATTTGGCCTTGTTGAACCAACCTTGCATCCCTGGAATGGTGCACACTTGATTATGGAGTTCATCTTCTTGATGTGTTTTTGGATGTGGTTTGCTAATAGTTTAAAAGAAGTTTTACACTAAGTTCTTCAGGAATATTGGTCTGAAGTCTTTTTACCTTTCTGTGTCTTTATCTGTTTTTGTTATTAGGGCAATAAATCCCCTGGGAGGTGTGTAAATGTTGATCAAAATTCCAAGAGCACATTACCTCCATCCTCTGCCCTGGCTTGGAGCACAGAGTGAGGTGAAGGCAGCCTCCTAAAGTCCTCCAGTCCACAGTGAAGGAACCATTCCGCAGATCAGCAATTGCAGGAAACATGAGAAAGCAAGGACATAAAACACCTCCAAAGTGTGAACCTCCCAAAACCTGAATCTTCAGATATTAGAGTGGAAGAAATGACAATGAACTAAAAAAGCCCAGGTTAACATGATCAAGGAACCAAAAGAAAACATAAGAAATGAGCTGAGAGAGAAAACACAGGAAGTGAAAGATGATTTCAAGAAAGAGATATTCTGACAAAGAACCAAACGGATATCCTGGAAAACTCATATTCCAATAATGTGGAGAATCTAATAGATATTGACCAATTTGTAGATGCATACGACTTCCCCAAATTGAACTAAGAAGAAACAGAAAACCTAAGCAGACCAATCTCAAACAATGAGACTGAAGAAGCTCTCTTCAAAGCAAAGGCAGAGAACAGACAGATTCTCAGCCCAGTTCTACCAGACCTTCACAGAACTAGTGCCTCGGCTTCACGAATTATTCCATGAAATAGGAAGAGAGATAATACTCCAAAATCCACCCAGAGCAAACTCTTCTGGAGGCCTTCCCAATCCAACTGGCAGGCATCCTTCCTCAGAGGAAGGCAGGCGGGAGCCCACAGCCCATTCTGGGCTAAGACATACATCTCCCCCACTGCCTGGCCACTGCCTTGGGAGTACTGACCCTCCACTGAGACCCTTTTAGGAAGCTGCCTTAACCCAGAGAGACTAGGACACCCAACAGTCCATCAATGTGGGGAATAAAGGGCCAGCCATCTTCCTGGGCTCTGACAATTCTGAAGGGCCATTCTAGTTTCTGAGCTCCTCTCACCGTCTACAGAAGCCTCTGCTGTGAATACATTCAGTTCTCCTGAATTCTACTCCTCTCAGCCTTGGTAGTGGCCCCAAGAACACTAGCAGATAGGCCCCACTGCCCAAGTCTCAGAATATCAAAGTCCTTTCACTGGTGACCCAACCTAAGGCCAGAAGGGCTCTTTTCTCTTCCTAGTCTCCCTTTCCAATCTTTCAGCATATCACATTGGCTCTGTACTGAAACATTCCCCAAATCCTAGCAGTTGTCCTTGCCTCCTTTGGGACCTCAGGTTCTCAGGCTCCACAGTCTGAGGCTGATTTTCATGGCTCTCTGCTGGGCAGTTTTGCACATAACAGCCTGTGAGGTTCCGTTAGGCAGAGTCAGAGCATCCCTCTCAAAACCCTAGTGTGAATTCTCCTTCCCTCCCAGACAAAAGTGATAGCCTCTAACCCCTGCACCATCCAGCCCACTACTGCTGGACCCTGCCAACTCTCCACTCAGCCACACTGACTCCTCTCCAGATCTAGAATGGGCTGGGTGCTACCCAGCTCAGGGCTTGAGCTTGTGGGTAGGAGGCTCTTCCCACTGGTTACACTCACTGCCTACTTCCCTTAGGTCTCCATTCCGATGCCACCTTCTCTGGCCCCTCTGTCTGACATTTTAAGATATCCCTCCCCTGGGGCTGGAGTAGTGGCTATTGGTTACGGCGCTTGCCTGGCACGCATGAGGACTTGGGTTCAAATCCCAGCACCATGTACACAACGAAATGTCAGAGCAACGAAATCCACATTAAAAACTAAATAAAATTGATTCTTTCTCACTGTCCCTCTCTCTTTAAAAACAACAAAAAAGATACCCCTCCCTTAACATGCCCCTCTGCTGTCTGGTTTTCATCCTTGACACTTCACTGATACTTCACGTACTTTAGATTTGCTTATGCACCTCCACTGCTCTCTGCTCCCTTCTGGAAATTCCCCACATGGGAAGGAAATGTGTTTCCCTACAGCTTCACCCCCTGGACCTGCAATGATGCTTCAAGTATTTCTCAAAGCAAACACTGCCTGAACCAAAGCTCCTGGAGTATTATCCACCATGCAGAAGCTGAAGACAGAGCCCGACCCCTGTGCAGGGCTCCTGCAGGGCTGTGCCACAGGGATCCCTGCAGGGCTGTGCCACAGGGATCCCTGCAGGGCTCTGCCACAGGGCTCCTTTGGCCAAGTTGTGCTGACTTTCAGGTCACTCGCCAACATACTGAACTCAGAAGAAAAGGAAAACAAGTCTCCCCCACCACAAGAACTCTTTCCTGGCTTTCGTCTTCTAGAAGAGTCTGGTGCTGGGAATTAGGAGAGCCATTCAGGCTAGCATCAAAGCTTTCAGAATCGTCGTATCTGGGCTTGTGGGCCACTCCACTGCCACCACCTTCTGCACTGCCAGCCAAGCTCTATCTGTTTCAATTCTACGTTGGCGGATTAGCCAACCACGCAGGTGGCGTGCAGGGCCGCGTTTTCTGGGCCGTGAGTTCTGTTCATTTTTTCTCTGTGCCATCTACGTCTTTTTTTTAAAGTTTAGATTTGGCATTTAAATCCAACCCGCAATCTTAGTCTTCTAAATGGAGATTGTGATGATTGCAGTTTTAATGGTATGTCTGTATTTATTTTCACCTTTGTATTTAGGGTTTTCTATTTCCCCTGATCCTCTTCTTTTACCCTTCTTTTGGTGCTTCATCGTTTTCTTTCTTGGGTTGCGTACACCATAGCTTGTGCCTATCATTTTCATGCAAGGGACTTTTGGCATGTTTCCTTATCGATATCTAAAGTTCATCTACATTTTTTCCATTTTTGATTCGCATCCCTTATGACTCTCGTGCCATCGTTGGGAAGTACGGACCCTGACTCTGGGATGGCTTATGAACTGAGCTGTGATTTTCCCTTTGTAATAGCCTTCTTGGATTTTGCTATTAAGGTCATTCTGGCTTCACAAAATCAATTGTCATTTTTCTATTCTGTGCTAAGTTTGTGTAAGGGTGAAGTCATTTCTTCTTACTCATTTGTTACAGTTTTGTGGTGAATCTGTCTGCAGTTTTATTTAAGGACAGATTTAAATAAAAATTGAAGAGTTTCTACTTTTTCTTATATAATTTTCTCTATTCTTTCTGGAAAATTGTATTTTTTTTAGGAAATTACCTATTTCATTTAAAGTTTCAAACTCATTAACATACTCTTTAAAAAAGAAGCATGTTTCTACATTTGGTGGGTGAAATTTTTATTTTTGGCCATCTGGCATTGCTGTTGACTATGCTATTTAAATGCTTTACAGTTTTGGTGATTGTTGCTCTGATAGCACAAAAGCTCCATACGGTAGCCTCAGAGCTCACTGACTCTGTCCACTTCTTCACGTAGTTGTGTCTGTGTTTTCTCTTTGCTCTGAAGCCCTGCATTAGGTGCATGAACACTCGGAGCATCAGTCTTTCTGGGAGCGACCTCACGGCTCGGAGGCCGCCCTCTTCACCTCTGGCCACACTTTGCCTCCGAGCCTCTTCCTGATACCAACGTGGCTACATCAACCGCAGTTTGTTCTTTCACCTGCTAGTCGCTCTGCACCCCTCGCACTTCCCACGTTCCTTCATGAACCAGAAGGTCGAGCTTGCTTCGTTCTCTCTGTTACCCTTGTCTTCCACTGGCATGCATTGGAACTCTGACTTTGAATGCATCATTTTAACGCGGGCCTTTGTGTTCACTAAATGTCTGTCCTGCTCTCACTCCTCCACTCCTCCTGCTCTGTTGATTTCTTGGTGACCGTGTCTGCTCTTCTGTTTGCCCTCGCTGTGCAGAACGTCACACACTCCTGCCGTCTGTGGCAGGCTGCACCATTGAGTCCCATCCTGAGCACCCCCTGTGTTCTCACCCATTGCCTCTAACCCCGCCTTTCCTCCAGCTGTGCATGGACACACCCCTCCCTGTTCAGCTAAGTTGGGGTAGCCAAAAGGATGGAATGGGGCGTGAGAGCGCCCAGGGTAATCCTAGAGCTTTGGGGGCTTTGCAAATCTCTGCATGTGCCCTAATGAGAGGAGCTCTCTGTCAAGGGCCTTCTGGACCAAGGAGGACAAGCAGCACACGGAACAGCTGCCTCCCAAACCCCACAATCTGAAATGAGAAGCAGAGCCCCTGGCCTTCAGCAGCCAAACTGACACTCAGCAAAAAGCGGTGGCTGTGATTCAAACACAGAGTATGTGGGGTTGTTTGTTATGTCGCAATCATTAGCTGATACGCTGACTTGAGGGCTTGCCCTAGAGAGGACAATCACTGTCCTCAATTAGCAAACTCTTAGGCCAATCGCTGCCTCCCAGGCAGTACCAAGGCCTCCACTTTAGCTCTGTGCACCCCTTCATGTTTATGCTGCTTCTGTGCACAGAAAGCAGCTCTGTGATTCTACCCCGCCAGCACTCTGATTGGCAGCGCTGCTGTCTGAGGTCTGACTACTCAGATCACACCTGTGCTCACCCCATTCACAGCCCTGCATCTGTTGCTGCCACTCGAACCACCTGCCTTTCAACTCTTGTCGCCCTTTCAAACTTCTGTGACGTTAGCTTTGCTGGGTAAGAATGTGAGCCCTTCCAGTTTGCCCCAAGTCTGAGCTTCACCTTTCTGGGGCAGTTCTTCTCCAGGAACACAGTTCTGAGTGGGCAGCTACGTCATAGCAGCACTTTGGAAACAGCTCCCCTCCCTGTGACCTACGCATGCTCTCAGGCTTCCGTGCGGAAGTCACCAAGGAGGCATCTTGGCTTTAAGATTTTGATCTTCATCTTTGGCTTTATCTGTTTTATTGTTTTAATTTTTGTCTTTTCTCACAGTATGTCTGTATTCTCCCCCAATATTTTCTGGTATATACATAAACACACAAACACACACGCACACGCGCACACACATGCATGCACCAAAAAGTCAAACTCTCCATATTGATATGTAATTTTGCTTTTAAACTTAATGGTTTGTTTGATTATTATGATCTTTTAAAATTCCTTATCTGTAATCGTGTGTCATTTTTTAGTTATACTTTTTCAGGTATGTATTTTCTAGAACATATCACCTAGTCTCCCTATTGAATATTGAACCATTTCATGACTTTAGTTTTTTTCTATTTTAAATAATGTTTCAATTAACTCTCAAATATAAATAAGGGGGCTGGACAGGTGGCTTGGTGGTTGCAGCACTTGCTCAGCATGTGCAAGTGTGCAGGTTTGCACCCCAGCACCCATGTATACAACTAAGTGTCAGAGCAACCAAAGCCATGTGAAAAACTCAATAAAAATTGATTCAGTCTCTCTCCCTCTCTCACTGTCCTTCTGTTTAAAAAAATTATGTATATGTATATATATTATACATATATATATATATGTATAATATATATATATATACGTAAAGGTAGATACTTGAGTAATTTTACTTCAGGATAGAGTCCTTCGAGTTTTTATGCTGAGACAAAGTGTATAGAATTTAACATTTTTAATTTAAAAATTTAAACTTAAATTTAAAATGTTCCCAGATATCAGTTAGGAAAACTTGGTTTCCAACTTTGTGACCAAGTGCTGTGAAATTTTACTTCGCATTTCAGTGTATTTTGATTTTTGGCTGTCTATTTGAAATCAGATGTCTTGTAAGACTATATGATTCTACATAAAATAAGCATAAACTTCCTAAAATAGAATACTTATTTGTCAATTCCACCAACTAATTATGACAATTTATTAAAATTCAGCTATTAATGTCCTTTTCCAGGGTTGTCAAATCAATTGTTCTTGCAAAAAGATCAGAATATGTGGACTCTTTACTGTTTTAAACAATTTGGTTTGGCATTCACTGAAAGTCACCATTATAAAAATTACTAAACAAGATAGAAAGTTGTTTCCAATTTAATTCATGCCCGTAAATAATGTTAAAGGTCACATGTGGGATATTGACCCTATTTTCTCCTCTAACAGTTGTAAGGTATCCGGTTAACTCTTAGGTCTTTGATCCATTGCAGTCTGAGTTTTGTGCAGGGTGAGAGATAAGGATTAATTTCATTTTTCTGCATATGGCTGTCCAGTTTTCCTAGCACCATTTATTGAATGGCTGTCTTCTCCAAGTTATATTTTTGCCACCTTTGTAAAATATCAGATGGCAATAGAATTGTGGTTTCGTCTCTGTTCTTACATTCTATTCCATTGCTCTTCGTGTCTATTTTGATACCAACACCGTGCTGCTTTTCTAACTACAGCTTTGGTGTATACTTTCAGATCAGGTATTGTGATGCCTTCTGCTTTGCTTTTATGTCTAAGTATTGCTTTGGCTATTCCAGGTCTCTTATTCTTCCAAATGAATCTAAAAATTAATTTTTCTACCTGTGTGAAGAGTGTCATTGGTATCTTGATGGGCACGCATTGAATGTGCATATGTTTTTGACAGAATGGCCATTTTGACGATATTAATTCTACCTATCCAAGAATATGGATGTCTTTCCATCTTCTTAGGTCTTCTTCTATTCCTTTCTTCAAAGTCCTATAATTTTCCTTGTAGAGATCTTTTGCTTCCAGGTTAAATTAATTCCCAAGTTGTTGGGGGTTTCTTTGTTTGTTTGCTTGTTTGTTTGAGGTTATTACAAATGAGTTGTTTTTTTCTGATTTCATCCTTGGCTGAGTCACTGTTAAAGTATAAGAATGCTATTGATTTATGGGGAGTGATCTTATATCCCACTACTTTGTCAACTTCATTGATAAGCTCTAGTAGTTTTGGGTAGCATTTTTTTTAGGTCTTCTAGATACAGGATCATGTCATTAACTAATAGAGATAGTTTGGCTTTTTTACCTGTTCATACCCCTTTAATTTTCTTCTCTTGCCTGATTGCTCTGGCTAGTGTTTCAGGAACTATATTGAACAAGAGTGGTGAGAACGGACAACCTTGTCTTATTCCTGATTTTATTGGGAAAGGTTTCAATGCTTCTCCATTTAGTGTAATGCTGGTTAAGGGTTTGTTATAAATGGCTTTTGCAATATTGAAGTAAGATCCTTCGATCCCTAACTTCTCCAGTGTTTTAAACATGAATAGATGTTGGATTTGTCAAAGACCTTTTCTTTATCTATTGAGATGCTCAAGTGGTTTTTGTCCTTGTTTTGTTTAGTAGCAGCACAATTCACAATAATTAAATTATGGAATCAACCCAGATGCCCATCATTGGATGAATGGATCAAGAAATTGATATATATATATATATATATATATATATATATATATATATATATGCAATGGAATTCTACTCAGCTATTTAAAAAAAGATGAAATCATGGCCTTTGATGGTAAATGGATGGAAAAGGAGAAAATCATGCTGAGTGAAATTAGCCAAACCCAGAAACTTAAGGGTTGAATGTTTTCTCTCATATGTGGAAGCTAGAGTACCATATAAGAAAGAGTGAGAGAATGATAATTTTAGAAAAACAGACTCATCAAACATGGATCACCAATAGAACTGGAGGCAGCCTCACAGACTAGGGTGGGGGAAACAGACTGGGAGGGGAGAAGGGAGAGAGGGTAACGAGGGATATATGATGTGTGCATACATAAAAATATAACAACAAACCCCTTCAATGTGTAAAACCATAATGCACTAATAAAAAAAAGAAAAGAAAAACAGGTAACATCTGACTTCAGCAGCCCCCCTCTCAAGGGCACCAGTTGCCGCGGTGAAAATCTTTCTAAATGTCTCTTTCCCACTGCGTTTGTCATACCTTGTATTTCCTCTCAAAATGTGATTGCTTTCTTGCATCTGTTTAAAATGGCATCTTTACCTGGAAGGAATGCTTTAGTTATTTTTATACTTAGAACCACCCTATGGTAACAGTTCTCAGCTATAATCTTGGGCTCCTCCCTCACCCCATGCTGACCTGCTTCCCCACAGATGAGAAGAACCTGACATCAACCAACTCCCAGGGTTTGGAATTCCCTGTGAGAAGCCTTTAGCACACAGGGCTTTTTTTTTTTTTTTTTTTTGCTATTGGAAATCAGAGTGTGGATGGCAGGGAAAGATCGATGCCAACTCATACAGAAAGAGAGCTCTGGAATTTTACACCATGAAAAATGAATGAGCCCCAGGCAATATAAAATTGGAACTTTTTATAAAGTTGTCAGAAACTCTTTTCTTCCCCAGAGATAAAGTGTGTCTGTCTATTGAAGCATATGTGAAGTCGGGAGAGTCCCTCTAATGATGAGCAAAACTCCATTTTCTTCCAGCTGACTGCAGAGAGGAGTGAAGCAGACGAGAATGTCAAAGAGAGAATCCCATTAGGACCCTGGCTGACAGCAGTGGACACACACCCAGAAGATACAGTCAAATGACTTCTTCAGAGGATGCACCTCCCATGTAAGGGACTAGAAATGTGACCTTCTGGTTCAACAATGGCACTCAGACCACAGCATCCACCTGAAACCGAAGCTGGCTGCAGGTTCGTCGTAGGGCCTCACATTATTCCTGTTACTTACAAGTATCAATTGCAAGCTTACTTCTCCCTGTGGAAGCCAGAATTGCAGAAAATATATGCCTAGCTGGGTGTGAACATCTCTAAAGTGTGGAAGATCAACAGATTGAAAAAACTTCTTTAAACAACAGTTTTCTTACAATTAAAGACAATGTCTCTTTCATGTGTTTATTAATGCATTATAGTTGTGCATAATGGCAGGGTTTCTTATTAACAAATGCAAATAGCACAATTTGGTCTATTTCAATCCCTAGTATTTCTCCTTTCCCTTCTCTCCTCCCTTCCCCAGGTCTCTTTCCTCTCCTCCTTGGTTTGCCTCTAATTTATTTATTCTAATTGCTGCACTATAGTCACCTCTAAAAGTGGAATTCACTGTGATATATTCATACATGCACAAAGCATAATTTGGTCAATTCAGTTCCTCTGTTCCTCCCTTTCCTGTCCTTCCTCTCCACCCACCACCTTTCTCTAGTCCACTGTTCTCCCTTCTACTTTTATGCCTTCCCCACGTTTTCGATTCCTTATTTCCTCTCCCTTCCACATGTGAGAGAAAACATTCAACCCTTGATTTTTTTGTATCCGGCTTATTTCGTCATGAAGCTCTCCTGTTCCCTTATTTTCCAGCAGGTGACATCATTTCCTTCTTCTTCATGGCTGAGTAGCGCTCCACTGTGTATGCATTCATCTGTTGACAGGCACCTTGGTTGGTTCCACGACTTGGTCATTGTGAATTGCATTGTCATAAACAAATAATGCATATTTATCATGTGTGAGGAGTGTGAGAGAAACATCTCTCTGGGAATCAGGTTCTATTACAATTATATCACAAGTAGTTGAGCTTGCCTTCAAAAATAATGCATGTATAGTTTAAATATCATACATCTACATCCATGCAGTGAATTCTCGGTTTGCACCAGACATGGTGGCAGGAGTTCCAGGAAGATGAAAGACAAATGGCGGCTTCTCCCTGTACCCATTTGTCTCCTCTTCCTGGGAAGGAAGGGTGTTGAGGGGGAGACCAGGATTCAGGTCTGCATCTTCTGCTGTTGGCACAACACCTACCATAAGGCTCAACAATGCTGCTGAATTAACTAAGGAGTCAGTCAAGGTGAATCTTCTCCTAAGTTCAAGGTCCTGGGTCCTGAGTGACCTCTGGAATTTTAGTTTTGTTTGAAGTCAGTGATTCTTGGCAAACCCATCAGTCCACATTTATGCTCCCTGGTACTCTACTCAGTACCAATCCCTGTCTTGAAGTGTTTGCTTGTAACTTGTACATTTCAGCAGGTGTGAAGCTCTGGTACAATAGCCGTCACCTGCTGTCACCATGAATGTCCACACAGCACGGAATGACCAGCTCTTTAACGAGGGTACTACTGTAAAGCAGATGCCCGGGTACAGACAACTCAACATGTACACTCTGGGTTCTGTCACATTTGCTCCTATTTCCAAGAATCTTGTCAGGGACCAAATGCATCAGGGACAAATATGGGGAAAGTCCTGAATAGCTGAGTACCCAGAAAGGAGCAGAGTTTTCTGAGAACGCAGAGGAGGGAGCAGTCCCATCTGGACTCTGGGCTCAACAGCGGTCCTTTAAAAACTCTCCCATGGTCTCTCCCATGACAGGCCTGGGCTTCAAAGCCTGCCAGGTTTGAATTTGGGTCCCTGCTTAACTGTGTGATTTTGTCTGTTACTTCACCTGCTGCATTTCTGTTTCCTTGTCAAATGGATATGAAACACCTCCCTTTCAGACTTCAGTGAAAAAGAAGTATGAGAGTGACCCAGCACTCAGTCCACATGGCCTGTTCCCAGAGACTGTGCCCGCTCTACCCACAAAGGTGACACTGACCAGCAAGGCCCTCTCACTGTTGAAGAGAGGAAGGGGACAAATCTGTAACTGATGAATGTTGTGAGCTAAAGTGGCATTGAGAACACAGGGGCTACAGACTGCAGGGGGTCTGAATGGCAGATGCATTTGAGTAAGACGAGGAAATTACTAATGTGAGGATACGTTGGGGTGTCTCCTCAAGGGGAAAAAAGGCACCCACCTGGCTGGCAAAGAATTATTACTGAATCTCTGTGAGGGTGTTTCTAAAGAGACCTGCCTCCACTCAGAGGACTGAGTAGGGAAGACCTGTTCTCACTCAATGTGGGGGACATCTCCAAACACCTGAGGGCCAAACTGAATATAAACTCACAGCCTCAGAGTAAAGGTGAGTTTACGCTCTTTTCTGGAACACCATCTTCTCTTAACCTTAGATGTCAGGGCTCCAAGTCTCCTGACCTTCAGCCTCTGTGCCTTACACAAAGAGCCCCCAGGCTGTCAGACCTTCAGCCTAGACTGAGAGTCATGGCCAAAGTTCCTGGGTTTTGATCTTGGACTGAGCCATTTTGTGGGCATGCCAGGGTCCCTGCTCACAGACAGCATATGGTGGTACTGCTCAGCCTTCAAAGTTGCATGAGCCATTGTGCACAAAATCCCCTCTCCTCTTCCTCCTTTTGTCTTTCTTTCTGCTTTTCTTTCTCTCAGTAGTCCCCTTATTTGTGGTCTTACTTATGTGGTTTCAGATACTTGTATTCAACTGAAAATATTAATTCAAGCTTTCTAAAAATAAATGATTTATGTTTTAAATTGCTTGCTGTTCTGAGTAGTGTGATGAAATCTGCACCTTCCTGCTCCATCCCACTGAGTACTAGAATCATTTTAATACATTTTTAAAAATCATACTTTAAACCCAATGTTTTATTATTTAATCCTTTAGATAATTACTCTCTGCAGAATAACAGTTTGTTGAAATTATATTTAAAAATTCAGGTATGGATGGCACATGCTTGTTATCCCAGCTGAGGAGGCTGAAGAACAGGAGGATCACTGGACCCAAGTTCAAGCCCAGCAGCATGGACAGCATAGTGAGACCCTGTATCAAAAGAAGAAGCAGGAGGAGAAGGAGGAGGAAGAGAAGACCAATGAAATTCTTCATAGAACTAGAAAAGATTTAAAAAATCATACTGAAGAAAAAAGACTCAGAATAAACAAAACAATACTGAATAAGAGTGATGCTAAAGGCATCACAGTACTTGATCCCTTCACTCAAAAGACAGATTGACAGATTGGATTAAAAAGCATGGTCCAACCACATGTTCTTTACAGGAAATTCACCTTAAAGATAAAGACATCCATAGACTGAAAGTGAAAGGTTGGAAAAGGTAAACCACACAAATGGAAACTGAAAGCAAGCAGGGTAGCTACTCCCATAACAGACAAATAGATTTCAAGCCAAAATTAATCAGAAGATACTAAGAAGTTCACTTTATACTGATTAATGAATAATCCAACATGAAGACATATGATTGAAAATATCGATGTCCCAAACAGTGCACTTATTTACATTTAAAAAAACTTCTCAGTATGAAGAATGAAATAGACAATAATACTAGGTGATTTAAACATACCTGTCTCACCATTAAATAAATCATTCAGATAATCTAAACTAAATGCAATAATTAGAATTAAAAATACTACCTTTAATCAAATGGACTAAACAGAGATCTACAGGATGTTTCATTCATTAATGTCTGAATTCACTTTCTTCTTAGTGATTCATGGAACTTTCTCTAATACAGATCATACTTTAGAGCACAAGCAAATCTTAGAAAACACACACACACACACACACACACACACACACACACACAATTTAGAAATAATCCCTTGTATCCTAGCAGATTATAATAAAATGACATTGTAAATTAATGGCAAGATGAAAAACAGAAACCATTTTAACTCCTAAAGATCAAATAATACACTTGTGAATGATGAATGGATCACAGAAGAAATCAGAGGAGAAATTTTTAAAATCTCAAAATAGAATAGAGATACAACCTATCAAAACCTCTGAAACAGTATGACGGCAGTTCTAAGAGCAAAGTTTATAGTTTTCAAATTTGACATTTAAAAAATAGAAAGAGTTTAATAATTTTTGTTGTATAGGTCCTTGACATCCTTTGTGAGATTTATGCCCAAGTATTTTATTTTTTTGGAGGAGATGGTGAAAGGGACAGATTTCCTAATTTTTTCTTCAGTGTCCTCGTTGCTGGAGTATAGGAAAGCTAATGATTTATTGGTGTTAATCTTATAACCAGCCACTTTGCTGAAGTCATTTATAAGCTTCAGAAGTGTTCTGGATGAGCTTATAGGGTCTTCTACGTAGATGATCATGTCATCCGCAAATAGAGACAACTTGACTTCTTCTTTAGCTATTTGAATTCCTTTGATTTCCTTCTCTTGTCTGATAGCTCTGACAAGAGTTTCAAGGACTATATTGAATAAGAGTGGTGAAAGTGGACAGCCTTGTCTTGTTCCTGAATTAAGACGAAATGCTTTCAGTCTTTTGCCATTGAGTATAATGTTTGTTATGGGTCTGTCATAAATGGATCTTACATAGCTTGATCTCTACACTTTCCAGGGTTTTGAGCATAAAAGGATGTTGAATTTTATCAAAGGCCTTATCTGTGTCAATTGAGATGATTATATGATTTTTATTTTTAATTATGTTTAAGTGGTGAATTACATTTATTGATTTGGAAATGCTGAACTGGCCCTGTTTTCCAGGAATGAAGTCCACTTGATCATGATATAATATCTTTTTAATGCACTTTTGGGTCTGATTAGCTAGAATTTTATTAAGGATTTTTGCATGTATGTTCATCAGGGAGATTGGTCTATAGTTTTCTTTTCTTGATGAGTCTTTGTTAGATTTTGGTATGAGAGTTATATTTGCTTCATAAAAAGTGTTTGGTAGTGCTCCAACCCTTTCAATTTCATCAAAAAGCTTATAGAGGATCGGTGTTAATTCTTCTCTAAACATTTGGTAGAATTCTGCTGTGAATCCATCAAGTCCAGGACTTTTCTTTTTTTGGAAAGATTTTTATTGCTGCTTTGATTTCAGAACCTGAGATAGGTTGGTTTAGATTTTCAACGTCTTCCAGTGTTAATCTGGGGGTGTCGAATGTAGCTAAGTATCTGTTCATATCTTCCAGATTATCAAACTTGGCAGAGTATAAATTTTCAAAATAAGATCTGATAATCTCCTGGAATTTGTTTGAGTCTGTGGTGACATCTCCATTTTCATCTTTGATTTTATTGATTTGCTTCATTTCAATCTTATTTTTGGTCAGAAGATCTGAGTAGATGGAAAAACATTCCATGTTCATGGTTAGGTAGAGTCAATATCATCAAAATGGCCATTCTACCCAAAGCCCTATACAAATTTAATGGAATCCCTATCAAGATACCAATGTCATTCTGCACGGATATAGAAAAAGCAGTACTCAAATTTGTATGGAATAACAGAAGACCCAGAATAGCCAAAACATTACTTAGTAAGAAGGAGGAGGCAGGAGGCATCTCAATTCCTGACCTGAAATTATACTACAAGGCTACAGTAACAAAACAGCATGGTATTGTTACTGAAACAGAATGGAAGACCAACGGAATAGAATAGAGGATTCTGAGATGAACTCTCATACCTTAAACTATCCGATATTTCATAAAGGGGGCAGCAGTATAGTATGGAAGAAGGATACCCTGTTCAACAAATGGTGTTGGACAAATTGGACAGCCATATGTAGACAACTGAAATTGGATCCTTACCTTTCACTCTGTACAAAAATTAAATCAACTGGTTTAAAGATCTGGATATTAAACCAGCAACTCTACAATTGCTTGAAAAAGAAGTAGGATCAACATTACATGACATAGGGGTTGGCACAGCCTTCCTTAACAGGACTCCCATGGTGCAAGCAGTAAAATAAAAAATAAATGCATGGGATGCAATTAAACTAAAAAACTTTTGCACAGCTAAGGACTTAGTCAAGAGTGTGAAGAGAAAACTTACAGAATGGGAGAAAATTTTTGCCTGCTATACCTCGGACAGAGGGCTAATATCCAGAATATATAAAGAACTCAAAAAATTAAATACCAAAACCACAAATAACCCAATTAATAAATGGGCTATGGAACTAAAAAGAAGCTTCTCAATGGAGGAAGTCCATAAAGCCCGTAAACATATGAAAAAATGTTCTATATCACTAGCAATAAGAGAAATGCAAGTTGAAACTTCACTGAGATTTCACCTCACTCTGGTCAGAGTGGCAAAAATGAAGAATACAAATAATGACAGGTGCTGGAGGGGCTGTGGGTAAAGAGGAACACTGTCACATTGCTGGTGGGACTGCAAACTGGTACAGCCACTCTGGAAAGCAGTGTGGAGACTCCTCAAAAAATTAGGTCTGGAACCACATTTTGACCCAGCTATCCCACTCCTGGGTATCTTCCCCAAAGAGCTAGAATTGGCTTACTATAGAGATACAGCTTCCTCAATGTTTATAGCAGCTCAATTTACTATTGCTAAATTATGTAACCAACCCAGATGTCCCTTGCTTGATGAATGAGTCCAAAACTGTGATACATATATAGAATGGAATACTACTTGGCTATTAGAGAAAAAGATTTTATGGCATTTGCAGCCAAATGGGATGGAGATGGAAAAAATTATACTAAGTGAAATATCCCAAGGAAATGCAGCTGAATCTACGAGCTCATGATTAATAGTGCTTTGGAGAAGCTGTGTGTACTAGCCTTGCCTACCCCGCCTTTGGTTTTCCATCTATATTTTGGGTTTAACCCTTCCTGCTGATCTATTGATCTATCCTGCTTCGCTGTGTGTGTGGTGTAAGCTGATCCAGTGTTTGTTTGCTTGCCTGCTTATTTGTTTTTGAAGAAGGAAGTGCAACATCCCTGCCCAGGTGTAGCAGACTCGATAAATCCCTGAGACTTGGGTACATATCAACTGACCTGGAGTGGGGACTTCGGACTTCGCAGATGTGACTAAGAACAGGGACCTTGGAGTGGGGAGATCACCCTGGATCATCCAGATGGAATCAATTCAATCATATTGTCTTAAAAATAGACACTGCCTCCCAGGCCTGATCAGAGAGGGATGTGGTGCTGTTGCTGGGGTGGACCGCACAGAGATGAGGAGGAAGCAAAGAGCAGCTGCAGCCCTGGCTGAACAGCCACACTGAGCTGAACCAGCAGATCAGGGGTGTGTGTGTGTGTGTGTGTGTGTGTGTGTGTGTGTAAGGGCACGCGTGTATGCTGCAATTGCATAAGGGCCCGCCTTCAGCTTCTCAACAAAGTGACTTCTGCTTCACTCCCACCCTCCAAATGTCACACAAAAATACCTCTTGTGGCTCACTGCAAGTTGGAACATTCTAGATAGGGCGTTCTAGGAAATACTTTACTTTCTAGTTAACATGACACCCATCATTGCTCTCATGCTCCTTTCTCTAGACCATAATTGATTTCAAGCAGAGAAGATCCCGAAGTCATAGTTTGTCCTACAACATGACACTGCTATCTCATGTACATCCCAAAACACACTAGCACCTTCCCCAAGAGAGGATGCACGCGTGTGCTTGTGGGTTTCGGGACTTCCTGCACAACCACCAGAAGGGCTGTGAAAGCCCTAGAGGGCACCATGGTGGACTGACTCAGGATGCAGGTGCAGATCCAGAGCAGGTGGCAGCTGCGGGGTCTCACTCCAGTGTACCCTTGAGAAACAGTGGAGAGGGAAATCCTCCCGGGGCGGAGCTTCTCAGCAGTGGGCTTGACTCTGCACTGTGTGGAGAGAGAAGTGATCATGGGGCAGAAAGCACACAGAGTAGTGGACAGCAATGAATGTTCCGACCAGCGGACCAGGAACCCAGAATGCAGAAGGTTGGATGAAGGCAAGTCGTGGTAGAGGCATGTGGAGGGACATGCAAGCATGAGTGGGTACAAAGTATGGTGATCTGTGTCAGAAGGTGACTAAGCAACGATGTAGGGAAAATGACTCTGCCAGGTGTTATCAACCAGTCTTTGCCATTGATGCAAATCACAATGGATTCCTTTAGACCTTGTCTCATTGGTTGATTCCTGAATCCCAGGTGCTAAGCCTTGGGTCTGGTACGTGTTGGGCTCATTGCATGTTTGTGGAAATGAATGTGTTTCTTCTTCAGCACGTGCCTTGGCTGCCCTCTACTTGAAACAAGAGGTAAGATTTAATACAGGAATGGGACCACCACGTGACCCAGCTATCCCACTCCTTACTATTTATCCAAAAGAACTAAAATCAGTGTACTATAACCATGCAGGCAAATCAATGTTTTCAGCAGTGTAATTCACAATAGCCAAGATGTAGAATCAACCCATAAATTGATACATGAATTGGAGTTTTACTCAACCATAAAGAAAAATGAAATTATGGCATTTGCTGGTAAGTAGATGGCACCAGAGGATATCATGCTAAGTAAACCAGTCTCAGAAAGTCAAGGGTCAAATGCTTTCTCTCATATGTGGAAACTAGCATAAAGTTTGGGGGGAAAAGTAGGGATGGATTTCACAAAAAGAGAGGGAAGGGACTGGAGTGGTGCCTCGGCAGTTACCGTGCTTGCCAGGCATTCATGAGTACATGAGTTCAAACCTCAGCACCACGTACACAACTAAGGGTGTCAGAGCAATGAAGGCCACATGAAAAACTAAACAAAAGTTGATTCTCTTTGTCTCTCTTTCTCTCATTGTCCCTCTCTCTTAAAAAAGAGGGGGGGTAAGATCGGTGGAGTAGAGAGAGGGGGAGGGAGGGGCAGGGAAAGGAGGAAAGGCAGTGAGGCTGATGAGATCACACACAGTGGATTCCACCTTCAGGTGTATCGATGAAGCACCAATCAGAAGTTCAGCAAATAGAAGGAAGACCGTGGAGGAATGGAGAAGTGGAGGGGAAGAGGAAATACTGGGGCTGAAATGAAGCAAATTATGTCTTAGGATTCTGTCATAAAGAACCCGCTAACAAAAGCGTGAAAGTGCATGGAGAAACCCCGATTGCACGAAACCCCCTGCGGGGTACCAGCTCCTTTCACACCCAGGGCCCAGGGACCTGTCTTTAAAAGGTGTGACAAGGTCCGAGCTTGGTCGTGCTTTTTTTTGCCTCCCTGCCTCGACCTTGAGTCCAGAAAGAGGACAAGTGTCTGACACGCTTGGTGACAATGATCGAATGCCTTACTTTCCACAAACCATGAACAATACTCAGGGACTCCAAGATACTGGAAGTGTGAAACAGGGGTTCCATATTTATGTTTTAGCAAGAAGAAAACTCAGTGCCTTTTAGCTGAGAATCGCATCAACCAACTTTGACAGCCTAGGGCTGTTTTTTTTTTCTTTCCCATACAAGGACTTTCTTACAAAAGATATAAATAATGACACCATTTTTTTTCAGACTCAGGAAAGCCCACACATACTATAAATTTATAGTTGTCTTTCATCTGCGAGCACAACAATCACCTCTTGATGAGGAATGAAGAAAATCTGAATTTCTTCAACTCTAGAAGTCTGGTCTTCCGTTAATAACAGAAAGGTAAATCCTTTCCATCTCAACGTAGTTAATTTACCTTGAAAACCTGTTTGAAATATATTTGAAATTTAGTTTGCATTTTGATTTACTAAGGATGAAATCACTTTAGACTTAGTATTTGGTGGTAATGTGAGCTATAAAAATGCCCGCTTCTGCGTATTTAAATGGTTTGAAAGTGGGACCTTTGGACGTGCAGTGGGCTGGAACAGGATTTTTGGCTTGCGGTTGGTTCTTGCACGAGGTGCCTCATGTTGTTCATCCACGTAGAGTGTCTTTGTCCAAAGCTGGCCAGGCCTGAGATTCTACTTGGAAGCCCCTCCAACACCTTGCCCGTGCCTTGGGCAGGCTGTGGTGTTTGTTAAAGGAAGGGTGGATTCCATACGTCCTTGGAAGCGTTCCCGTTTCCATGTGCATTCGAAGAACTGAGCAGACATGCTTCAAACTCTTCAGAAGCAAACCGTAAGAAAGAAAAAAGGGAGACTGGCTGAGAAGACCAGTTCCCCAAGCGCATTATCATGTCTGTGGAGTACACAGAGAGGGTCCAGGTCACATGGCATGCGGAAGCTGGTGCAGGATGGGAAGGTGGAAGCCGAGCCTGTAGGAGGACCCCCTGCCCCCAGCCCCCCAGTCACGAGGCTGGAGCACAGCAATGGGAGCCCAGCCCTCGGCTGCGTGCTACGCTCTCCAGGGATCCAGGGAGAGATTCCTGGGCTATCCTGGACAATTTCTAAGAACAGAAGAAAAGCCACTCCACTGTGTCAACTGGAGGTGGCTGGTGGCATGGCAGCCACAGCCTTCCTGCTGCCCTAGGCACCAAGGTGTCCGTGTTCATTTTCTCACCGGTGGCCACTCTGGCTGTCCAGGGAGATGTTGGTGGACAGCTCAGGGTGGGCTGACGTGCCATTAGTCTGTCACCGGTGTTTGTTTCTGGCTTCATCTGCTTTCTGTTGGGTCCCTGGTCTCCCCCTTGTTGGCGCTTCTGCCGCCTGCTGTGAGAACACCCCGCTGGTCGGACACTTGCCTTCCCCTCTGCCTGTGCTGTCTTCCTCTAAATGCTTTCTTTCCCTTGTAGCCCAACAGTGGTGGACTTGTGCTTTGGTGCCATTTGTATTTGTTTGGATTTTAGTGTTCAGTGCAAAGTGGTCTTGAACTCTTCTAGAGTTCAAGAGGTGGAATTTCTTAAAAAACAATGCCTCAGGGGCAAATTCAAATAACCAAAGCAACTGAACTGTCCTAAAAGAATCGAATTTCTCAGTTGTAGTTTGTTGTGACTTGAATTTATTGTGAAAGTGTGCAGCCTTCTTGTTCTCAGTGGAAAGGAGTGAGACGAGACTGCATCCACGTGAATGTGGTAGTTGCTAACACAGCTTTTCTACTTAAATTTTAATTTAAAAATCTATACAAGTTAGACAAAATGAAGAACAGTTCCTCAGTTTCACTACTGCACTAGTGACATCTCAAATGCTCAGTCACATGTTGCTGGTGCCCAGCATACTAGAAAGATATAGAATCTTCTCATCCTTGTGGGAATCATAGTTGGGCAACACCGGGTTAGATCACAGACTTCAGAGGTTGGCTGCTTTCGAAAATTTCAGTCACCAAACTTTGATAATTATGTGATGGTGGGGAAGTCACTGAAACTCTCTGTGCCTCAGTTTCCCAAGTGAAAAAAATGAGATGCATAGCAGACTGTAATTGGTACTTGTATGGGTTAAATGAGTTAATATGTGTATTTAGAATTGTGTCCAGAGCATAGTAGGTATTCAATAAATCTAGTTTGTATAATAACTATTATACGTAATATAATATAACTAATGTTATTTTGTATTACTTAACATTTATATTAACAGCTCCATTGATTTTTATCCTAGCAGAAGGGCTTATAGACATGGTGACATGGTATTATCACAACTACCAAGAATCTTTTCTCAAATCTTCTTCAAATTAAAATGATACCTGTTGGGGATGAAGAGGTAATTTTTCAGTAGAGCACTTGCCTGACTTGCAAGAGGACCCAGGTTCAAATCCCAACACCACATGCACAAGTAAGTGAAGGAAAAGCAAAAACCAGATGAAAAAATAATTTAAAGAATTAATACTCTCTTTATCTCTCAAAAAAAAGATACCCATTGACAAACCCATATCTATTAGAACTAGTCATGCCCTCAACAGGTGAACATGGTGGCCCACATTAGTAAATCATACCCAGTGCCCTATAGTGGGCACTGACATAATAAATATAATAGCAATTATAATTTGCAGCAATCCTACCTGTTTGCCTTGTGGTAAGCATTTTCATACAGTATTATTAAATCTTCACAGTATATACTAGGCAGTTATTTTCATTCATATTTAAAATATGTAGGAAACTGGGGTTGGAACAGTTCGGCAGTTCGAGTGCTTGCCAGGCATGCATGAGGACCGGGGTTCAAACCCCAGCACCATATACGCAACTAAGTGTTGGAGAAAGGAAGTCCAGATGAAAAACTAAATAAAGTTGATTCCCTCTCACTCTCTCCCCAAAGAAGATGTAAAAAATAACAAGTGGATAGTAACTTAAATTAGCCAAGACCCAAATTACACCAATTACACTCAGCCAATGCCATCTCTAGGAGAGGGTATCATGAGGAGCGGCAGGGATCTTGTGTGAAGGTCTGTCAGCTCAGAGGATACAAAGTGTTCTCATTGCCTTACACGGAGAACAAATGGCCTAAGTGCTGAAATCCACTACTAATTCTCAGTGGTAACTGAACCCTGGAAAAGTGCATTCTAGGTAAAGTCGCTTTCACGTAACAGAGGTCAGGGTAGGAAAGCGCAGTACTGGGCTCACACAGGGAAACTAGACAGATGGGCGGAGTGGTGGCTCAGAGCCAAGCGTGGCCTTCACGCTGCAGCAAAGATCATGTCAGGAGACATCAGAGAACAGAGGAGGCACACAGGGAAGGCTGAAGGAAGAGAAAGGGGAAGACTGGTAGTCAAGGAAGTCCTTGGTCTCATCTGTTTTTAGTTATTCTTAAAAATGAACCTCTAGACTTGTTGGGGTGCCCTGGCCTCGACCGTCTCCACACCCAGTGAGTTAACACTGGGTGTCCACTTCCAGGGGCACTTATCAATCATTTCCCATTGGTATAATGCAATAGCTGAGGCTGCAAGTCCAAACAGCACCACCCTGGCTCTGGTGAGAGCCCTGAGCTGCATCCCCTCGCAGAAGATGATGCCACCAGGGCAGGATCGGTGGGATCGTGTTGAGAGGGGGACCACAAAGCACACAGGGTGCCCGAGTGGGGAGAGGCAAATAGTGACCTCCCACCAGGCTGCACCACCTGAAAGTCCCCCACCTCTCAAGGCCATCACACTGGAGACCAAGTTCCCAACTCAGAGAGCATTGGGAGACACACCCAAACTATATCCAAACCACAGTAGTGACTGCAGATTTTCAAAGAAGCGACCAGCCCCTGTGTGATCACAAGCAACCAACTGCTATCAGAGTCCAGCTCTTCCTTACGTTGGCAACATACAAAGTGTTTCCAGGTGAGAAGGAGTGGTTTCTGTCTCCGAATGGCAATCCAGCTCCCAGCTGTTGGGTTTACAGGTCCTGTGAGATGTTCCCTGTGGTGCCCTGCAACCATACATTCACTAATCTCCTCAATGTCTGTTTGACCAAACCTTCCAAGGACTGGAACTCGAACTTGTCCTAGTGATGAATGAGGCAGACACAGCTATCTTCGGGGACCTCACAACACTTCAGGACAGCAGGTGCAAACCGGGAAAGCCCAGGTGATGAGTGAAGAGTTGGAAGGGACAACTAACCACCATGAGAAGAAGTCCACTTCCCAGGACCATTTGGAGCACCACGTGACACTGCAGTTGACAATGTCAGTGTTAGGGAAGGAGGACGAGGGGACAGAGAATATGGTAGATTGCAGCATCTGTTTATGGAACTCTGGGGTGATTATAGATCCACCCTGCTGATGAGAGCCATGGCCATGTCAACCAATGACATTCAAACACAAGGGACATATGTAACCCTGAAGTAGAGACTCCAGGGGCCAGGTGAGATTGGCTGGGCACTCCCTTCCCTGTTCCTATGACCATGTCAGGCTTGTGACATGATGGACTCGCCCCTGAGACAGAGATCCCCACTTCAATTTTACTATGTAAAAATGCAATCTGTTTTTTGCATATTTATCCTGTGCTCTGCAACCTTGTAGCATTTGCTCATGAGTTGTAACAGTAGTTGGTGTATTACTAAACATACATTTTCTACATACAAGATTATATAATCTATAAATAGATTGCTTTAAGTCTGTGAACCTTCTTTCCTTCCTTCCTTCCTTCCTTCCTTCCTTCCTTCCTTCCTTCCATCCTTTCTTCTTTCCCACTCTTCCTCTCTTTTTTCTCTCTTTTCCTCTCTTGTTTTCTGCCTTAATTGCTCTGGCACGAATTTCCACCACAGTGTTGAATAGAAATTAAATGCTGAGAACTGATGTTCCTACCTTGTTCCTAAACACAGGAAGGGAGTTTTCAGTCCTCCACAGTTAAATATTTCGTTACCTGGGGATTTTGATCCTTTTTGTATGTTCTTTTTTCATGTTTAGAAATTCTCTTTTATTCCTAAGGATTTTATCATGGAGGGGTATGAAGGTTTTAAAAATACTTTCTTGTGCCTATTGAGGTAATCATATGGCTTTTATTTTCAATTCTATTGATGTGATATACTATAATAGTTGATTCAGATACTGAACCAACCTTGCATTCCTCCGATTAATCCCATTTGGTCATGGTGTGCAGTCCACTGTATGCGTTGCTGAATTCAATTCACTAGTACTGTGTTGGTGCTTTTTACATCTGTCTTTGCAAGAGGTACTGGTCTGCATCTTTTTTTTATAACGACTTTTCCTGGTCTCGAGCTCAAAGTAATACTGAATTAGTTGGGAAATGTTCCTTCCTCTTCTCTATTTTTGGAAGATTTTGTGAAAAATTAGTTATGATTTTATATGTTTCATTGAATTCACCAGTGAAGTCATCTAGACCTGAACACATCTTTGGGGGAAGTTGAAGTTTAATAATTCAATCTCATTATTTATTATACGTCAATTGGACTTTATAATTCTTTTTCTAAAACCAGTAAGAAGCAGAACTCAGACATGATATGGATCTAGATATGAATCTGGTTAATTACATTATTAACTAGAGCATGAAAAATATCTAATGCTATGAATCAGTCTAACAGAATTAATATATGGTGTCTTTGCAGACATATAATATTACTTAAAGAAATTATGGAAGGTAAATATACAAAGGAATAGTCCACATTTATTGAAAGTGAAAATTCTCCCAGGTGGGTATAGTCAATACAATACCAATAAAGGTAACAATGTTGTTTGTGAGTTTATCAACCAGGAAGCTGTTTTTTAAATTTTTTTGAGAAAGTTTATAAAACTAAGGATAACAAAGGCACTCTTGAAGAAAAATAATCCACAAATTGGGAGAACCTGTTTTTCCTGGATAAGCAGGAAAAGTCACAATTAGAAATTAGTGCTTTTCAGGAAGGAGACAGGGCAACAGCGCTGGTACAAACGGGTGAGTTTCCAAGCCCTGTTCCAAACTCTGAAATCCAAAGCGTTCCAAAGTCTGAGGATTTTTAGAAGTTGCAAAATACCACAAACAATGCTCTTTGATGGTTCAATGTACTCAAACAGTTTCATACACAAAATTATTTAAAATATCATGTAAAATTATGCTCAGACTGTACATATAAATTATACATGACAGATAAATGAATTTTATTTTTAAATTTGGGTAACATCCCCATTCATACATGCTAATATCCCAAAATCTGAAAACGTCCCAAATCCAAAACATTTTGTGTAAGGAATACTCAACCTATGCTCAACTTTGAGGGAATACTGGCAGGTAGTCCAAGTGGTTGTCTGGGATGCTGGTAAGATTACAATCAGAATGGTCATTTGCAGATATTGGCTTTGCGATCATTTATTAAGACACAACTATTTTGTGCAACTTTATTCACATATGAAACTTGAACATGAAAGTAGAAATAGCAACTTCTTCCTTCCTTCTTTCATTCAGCAAAGACTGAGCATGAGTAATATATCAGCTAGTGTCTACACAGAGTATGGAGTAGCCACAAGACAGGCTTCCCTTGCCCCAGCAGATTGCAGAGTTTGTCTGTGAAGGAACAGAGAAAAAGGAACAGCTATACAAGGATCTATTGATTTAAGGTAGAAAAACTGGAAAATATTGACATATTTGAGGCAGAAGCCAAGGACAAGCATACGCTACCTCAGATTCAAAGCCTAGAAATTAAAATACAATACTTTCTATGTAACCACAAATGATTGTTTCTAAATAGCCTAAATATTGTAGGCAGTGAAGAATATTTCAATTTGAAATTTCTAAACTGATGGAGAAAAAAGAAGAGGGAAGAAAAAATAGGGAGAAACAAATACCAGATTTGTTATTTTGGAATTAGGAGTTTTGCTATACAACATGACTTATTTTGCAGGACATGAGGTGATTTTATTAGAATGAATAAAAATTTTAATACCTAATTAGCAAATTGAAAAATTTTCTCCCAGTTACAATCATGAGCCATGCTGGCTTAAAGCAAGCTTGATGCAAAATTCAACACCATCTCCTTCCATGTCTTGCACTGGGAATTCATGTCACATCCTGTTTTTCTCCCAAATCTTATTGACAGGGCTTGACTGAGACCTAGCCGCCTAGGTAAAGGCATGTATGGGTTTCCTTCCAATTGGTAGTCAAAGACAAACAAAGATACTGTGAACGAAACCATAAAGCATAGGAGAAACAGCCTCCTGGCATCGATCTGGACCAAAAGAAAAATTTTATATGATCCAAAAGCACAGGCAGCAAAAGCAAAAATAGGCAAGAGACTACACCAAGTTAGAAGCCCCCAGGTGACCAAAGACACACGCAGCAGCAAGCAGGCAACCCACAGAGTGGGAAAAATATATTGGCAGACTGTCTGTCTGATGAGGATCAATAGCAGCAAGACATTTTTAAAAACCTGGGCTGAGGACCTCAGTAGACATTTCTTCAAAGAAGGCACGAAAGTGCCCACATTGTCAATCAAGGAGATGCCATCAAAGCCACAGTTAAAGGACACCTCACACTTGTTAGGAGGCTGTCATCAAGAGGACAGAAGTGAACATGTGTTGGTACAGATGTGTGATGCCGCTGGGGTGTGAATTCACACAGCTGTTAGGGAAAGCAGAGCGGTTTCCCCAGAGAATCAAAATGGGGTTCTCATAGGCTCCAATAATCCCACTCTAAGTGTGTGTCCAGGGAAGTAGAATCTGTCTGTTGAAATCTCTGCACCCCAGTGCTCACAACAGGCAGGACCTGGAAGCAATCTAGGAGGCCACCAATGTACAAACAGATAAAGATGTGGGTGTGTTTCTATCGTATGCAGGTGTCTACACACATACACAGATGCACACATACACGTGCTGATGCTCTCCCAATTTATATCAATATTAGTCAATCAACAAATATTTGAGTGCACACCACCTCATATGTATGTACACAGGTGTCTGTATCCGCAGGACACAAAACCTCATATGTACGTACACACAGGTGTCTCTATCCACAGGACACACCACCTCATATGTATGTACACACGGGTGTCTCTATCCTCAGGACACAGCACCTCATGTGTATGTACACACAGGTGTCTCTATCCTCAGGACACACATACAGTCAATGGAATATTATGCAGCCTTAAGAAATAGCAAAGTTCACCATTGACCACAATGTGGGCAGACTTACAGGGCGTTATGTTATGTGAAATAAGCCAGACACAGACGGACAGACCTGGCACAGTGAGTTCTTATGCTGTTTTTTCTGAGTTATGTCACCACCCTTGGGGCAGTCATGTCTCAGCTCTATGAGGTTCGTGCCTTGCTCAGCTACCTGCTCCATGAGGTGCACCACTCGTATACACGATGACCTGAGGGTCACCAGAGGTCCACACCACTCCTCAGGGTCACCAGGGGTCTGCACCACTTTGGGAAAGGAAAGAGGAATGGTGTGAGGGACACATGTGGTGGCTCCCGGGGACTGGGGTTGCAAGGGGATGTGGGGGCATGGAGGTGGGAGCCGAGTGCGAGGGGCGGTTAAGCACTGGATGAGCGCGGGCCTGAGCTGGTAACTCAGGAAGGGGGCCTGCAGCACCCACCCCTTGACAGAGCCAAAGGACAAAGCCAAGTTTAGCTTTTCAGAAAATTCTCAGACATCCAGCTCTCGTTCCCTTCTTCCCTTCTTCTGCCCCCAGCTATAATAAAATAGCAAGATTTCATGTGAAAAGCAATTAACTTGATTTTCGTGCCCATGGATTACAGATAGGATTTATGAGGACAGAGACAGATTTCTTCTGCAGAGTCTTAGAAGTGCATCTTTGAAACCGCTAAGAGGCAGTTCTGCACAGTCGGTCACAGCCTCTGTTTTTCAGGGAAATTCTTCAGCTCTCCGGCCCTGCTGGCTTGTCCTCTTAGAGCAGGCTGCTTTGCTGGCTCAGACTGGAACCAGAGGCCAAAGTGGAGGCTCCTTATCTCACAGCGTCACAGTTGGGAAATTAAGACATAAACAGGATTTCTACCCGCACACTTTAGGACGGCGGTTGGCAAGCTTTTCCAGTTTTCATAGCAACGTTGCCTGGAAAAGGCCAACGGAAGGCATTCCGCAGCGAAGAAGCCTTGCTCGATCCCGAGGTGTTGAAGGACAATTCAAGAACATGACTCGTGTCCACTGCTCTTTTATTTTTCTGGTGGGAGATATTTAATACTCAGGCTTTCAGCTGTGCCCTTGAAGAAGTAGCAGAGAACAGAGGCGACTCCTTCTGTCTCCTTTCTTCCCAGGGGACGCTGTCGTCTGGCCCCTGTGTTGTATGAAGACCCTTTTATGAAGGCTGGGAAGGAAATCAGCTGCTAGTGACCCCATGGGCTGCACTGGGAGGAGTTGGCCACTGGCCACTTCATTGTGGAGACCCACCAGGACCTGGGGCTGACTGGGGATGGCACAGCAGTGCCTGTGGGCCACCCACACAGATGACCTCCGAGGTCCTGGCAGGGATCACAGGGCTCCCCTGAGTGTCCACTGCTCATGCTGCTTTTCCCACCTGGATGAAGAGAGGCCCCCTCCCTTGGGGTGAGCAGCAGACAGGCTGGCTCCTCTCTTCTGGGACTTACATCTCCAAAATTCCTTGGAAAACCAGCCAATAAGTAAATGTCAAGATGACAGACTGCTGGCTAGGGCATTCCACTGAGCTGCTTGGGCCCAAGGGAGGCTTCTGTGTTGTAGGCGTGGCCACCCACACCTGGCTGGTAATGTCACCCCCATGCCATCCTGAGGACTCTAGGGTTTCCTACTTCCCTCAAAAGCTGCAGACTCCCCAAGCATGTTTCTATCCCTTTTATTTTCCCCTTTCTTTTTTTTTTATTTTTGAACAACCTTAGAAGATTTTAACAAAATAATATAAAATGTGTATATATTCTGGATATTGCAATTACCCCCAGGAGTGCTCCCCCAATTACCCTTCCTTATCCCACCCTTCCCCTTCCCACTATATCTCTAAAAAAAGTATTAGGTTGTAAAGCATTACATCTTATCTGGATTTAACACATGATAATAGACCAACTTTCTCATTGTCCAGGGTCTAGTCCCCACCTCCACAGATGAGTGGAGACAATCGAC
>PVKS010011207.1:0-57444 GCA_004027875.1 Aplodontia rufa
GGATCTAGTCCCCACCTCCACAGATGAGTGGAGACAATCAACCCTTAGATCTCTGGGTTAAGCTGATTTTACTCATCATGATCTCTTCCATAGCCATCCATTTACCTTCGAAGGCTGCAATATCATTGTTTCTAATTGCTGTGTAATATTCCATGGTATAAATGTACCACAGTTTTTGGATCCATTCTTCCAGTGAGGGGCATCTGGGTTGTTTCCATAGCCTAGCAATAGTAAATTGTGCTGCTATGAACATAGATATTGCTGTGTCACTATAATGTGCTGATTCTAAGTCCCCTCGAAAGACACCCAGGAGTGGAATAGCAGGGTCGTATGGTGGACTCATCCCTAGTTTTTTGAGGATTCTCCACACTGCTTTCCAGAGGGGCTGTACCAGTCTGCAGCTCCACCAACAATGTGTTAGTGTGCCTATCTCCCCACAGCCCCTCCAGAATCTATTATTGTTTATTTTCTTCATCTTTGTACTTTTGATTATCAGAAGATTAGGATCCACTACAATTCACTGGCAACTTTTGGAGCAGATTTACCTTTGCCTAGTTTATTACAAGCTGTGAACCTTTTGAAACTAAGCAGAAGAAACTTATAGAATGAAAATATCCTTTAAGAGATATAAGAGATGTTTCCAAAAATTGCTTTTAATGATTATATGTTACCTGACCTTTTTTTTTTTAACCTTCACCTCCATTCTGGGTGTTCTTCTTCAGCCCCTTATTTCCATATTCTCCAGCCCTAGCATGCTTTCCTTCTGAAATCAGTTGGAAGTACAGGGAGATTGAAGAAAGTAAAGGAGAAATATGTAGGGCCCTGGCTAAAGGTTGTTCATCGAGGAAAAGTGAGGCTGCTTCACAGAAGAAGCACTGTTTCCAATGGCTTCAGTGGAGTTGAACATTAATCTTGCTTTAGTAAACTCCATCTACATAATTAATCATGAGGTCATTTGGGGGTCACTGATGCAGCTTGCCTTGGCTAACTGCTGGATACTCCAAACCCTTACACCTCCTATACCTTTCTGGTATGCCTAGTATTAAGAAATGTTTGCATTGATTTCAAAATAATGGACTAATTTTGTTTTGCTTTGGGTATTTGTGTTGTTGTCGTTATTTTAAAATGATCTGAGATTTTGAGCATATTTCTATTGAACTTAATGTTTATTGGTATTATACAAGTAGTTTTAGCACAGAGCAATATATTTGCCATTGATATGTGTTCACATTGCTTGGGACTATATATTTTTAAAAACTTAGAATGAAATATAGTTCTTTGAAAACCATCAATTTTAAGGTTAATTTTAAATATTATTCCCTATTCTATGAACTCTTGAGCTAGCTATCTTTCCATGCTCTGGATTATGTAATCTGTTTTACCTGTATGATGTATTTTATAGCTTTCTGTATTGAGGTATTTTCATACCTGTTTCCATTACCAGGTAAATGCTAATTTTTTTTGACACAGGGGCTTTAGCTTTTATGTTATGTGCAACATAGCTGTGACAAAGTAGATGTTCAATAAATATTCTTGATGGAAAATTGATAATTCCACACTATCAATGCAGGTTGAAGGGTCTTTACCTTTGGTCTGTATCCTCCATTTGCTGTTTAATTGGCTATTAGCTGAAACTGATTGATAGACATAAGGACTTTTTTTTTTTAGGAGAATTGGCAGCTATGTAAATATAACACTTAACCTTAAGCACTCAGCCATTAACCTTAATCACTGTCCATTAACCTTAAAGCACCCCAGGTTTCTCCCCTTACAGTCCCCCAAAACAGACCCCATTCAATGCATTCTTTCGCATGAAAAAGAATCTTAGTAGAATGTTTTTATTGTTCTGTGAGTGGCTGTAAAAAAGGTATTTTGAAAGAGAACATTTGACTCCCTCTCTTCCTATAGAAACTAATTAATTTTCCAGGGGTCCATAGCAATACATGAAATTGGAATAAAATTTTGAGGAGCATGTTAGGATATATTTGATAGGAGAAAGCGTAAACAAAATTCTTTCTTTAAATAAAACCCTTTAGATTTGTACTTGTAAGTATTCCTGCCCATAGGTATAACCAATTATTGAAGTAAAAATAGTTCACATTATCATAATCTTTTGTAGTCTATGAAATCTATATTATTATTCTTTGCATATTTCATAAAAGCTATATAAAATAATAATTATATATATTACTGATAACATCATATTAATTAATACATTCAAATCTATTGTGTATTTATTTTATATCATGGTTTTGTTTCTCCAAGATCAGCATTTACTTACCTATGAATTTAATCAAATATCATTACAAAGCTGCAAAAGCTTTGTGTGTAATCGTATATGCAATTATGTTTTATAACCTCAATCCTTGGGGTGAAAATAGTAAGTCCATGAAGTTTCTATTGTATTCTGAACATAATAGATCTCCCGGTGAGGTTAGAGGGTGGCTGGGGATGGGGAAGAGAGAAAGAACACCTTGCTATATTCAGGAAAGCAACTTGATACTAATGGACTGATTATTTTTAGATTTGCCAAAGTGCTCAGTTTCACTCTGAGTCCCTGAGGGAACTGACACTAGAAGGTGTGAGCAACTGAGGGCCAGGGAGGGTCTCTCTTACTGCTGATTTCAAGGTATATTTTAACAAATGTGAAATCTCACCGGAAAAAACAGATCAGTGTAACATGATGACTTCAACTCTAGAAAGATGTTACCTCAACACCAGGCTGCTTAGCTGCCCACATGGAAGTTTCTGGTTACCTAACTGAGGAGGAAAGTTGATAATGAGGGTGACTTGGCAAGAGAGAGTCCAGGCAAAATGTGCTCCTCAAAAGCAAATCAAGTGTGGGTATTGATCATGTGTTTTGAGAGTTAATAAATAACTCTATAGAAATTGCTATCCATGTGTTAATTTTGCTCTCTAAATACTTTTATTTTACCCTTTGGCCTTTCAGGGCCTTGCAAATCCCCTTGGAGATATGCATACCTGACCACGATATTAATTCACTGTTTCACTTTTTATTTAGATGATTCCACACCACTATACCTCTATACATATGTAAAAACAAGCTAGATATGTTACTGTACATTCTTTTCCACAAAGTGATGAAAAATACATGGAAATATAGCTTGGAATCTGAGAAAATTCATGGAAGAAATTTTCTCTTTGCAGGGTGTCTTCACCCCCTGCTTTGATTTTTTTTTTTTTTTTGGCACGATTGCTTCTGGATGCTGGTGTCTCAATATTTTGGGTCATTTCTATTATTGAGACAATGAAGTAAACATACTAAGAGTGTATCTTTCAATTTTCTTTTTACAAATGCATGGCATGTATCTTTTATAATACTTATTACTTGCATAGGAACACTTGTTTGCTTAGTATAAGTGTTAAGAAATATAATAGAGGTTCCATGATGGAAAATTGATGAAATGCTACCTGTTTTTCCTTCAGAACTTGGATATAAATAATTAGTAATTATAATCATGTCTCTAAATCATGAGAAATATTTGGCATAGCAATAGCACAAGTAAGAGGCAAGTAAACCATACTGATATTGCATTAAGTTCTCAGCTGCAATTTAAAGTTGGAATAAATAAAATGTGTCCTATCCCTATGTTTCTTCTACTTTTACTCTATCACCTTTTGTGTATTCATGAATTTGATCTATTGCACATAAAGACCACTCCTGGTATTGATACGAAGTTTTATATTTGTTTATTATTCATATCTTTTACTTGAATACCTTAAAGCCTAGCGTGTATTAGGCATTGATGCTATTTGCTGAAGAATTTTTTAATTCATCCAACTAAGCATCATCACTCTATTAAAATGAACTTAAAGTCTGAGTACTGGACAGCATTCTTTTATGGACCTTAACATGGTTATTGGCTTTGTATTTGGACAACTAAGATGAATTGAAAATATTCTTAAACTAATTTTCTTCACTTTTTCTCCAGGATCTAAAGAAATAAGAAATTTAAGGAAAATATATTGTGTTTCCAGAAAATCTGACTTTATTTATGTGTTTTACCAACATGTATTTTAATCTAGATTCATATGAAAACTACCAGAAGAGAAAAACAGCCCATAAAATGAATGCTAAAACCTTTGACAGAGAACTGCAGGGGTTGAGAGTATCCTGTAGGGAGAAGTGGGGGAGAAGGCTCTTTTGCTTTGATCCAGCTATTTCAGGGTGGCTCAGGGACAAGTGCTACAGATAATCAGGAGTTCTGGAATAAACCCAAATTCCTGTGCACATATTCTATCAACAAAATATTTGCTCAGTCATAATTACTTTTAAAATCTTAGGTCAAAATAAACAAAACAAAAACAAAATAAGGATGCTTCCCACTTTCCAAACTAAACCACCAGGTTGCATATTATTTGAAGATATTTTTCTTGAAGACTGATCCTGAAATTCCTTTTGGTCTTAATTTTATGTGTGAAAAAGAGTTTCGTCTGAATGTCCCACTCAACCCAATGAGTCTGCTCTAACATCTGTAGGACTGCTTTTTCGCTTGAAATTTTCTCAAATGCTAAGTAGAAAACAAATTAAGGATATTATATATCTGTTTCCTGTGTGTGTGTGTGTGTTTTACCCTTAAAATGGCAAGCCAACAAACTGCCATCACTCCAAAAACAAGGACAAGAACCAGCATAACCACTCATCACATTCACACAGGCTCACGCCAAATGGACAAACATACCAGCAGAAACAAAAAAAAAAAAAAAATCAACTACAGAAACAGATATTGTCTCTAACAACTCATGAATATAAGGAAATTTTAGGTTGAATGTACATCATTTTAAAAAAAGGAAATAAGAAAGAAAAATTAATCCCCTACACACACGTAGTTTCACTAAAGAGTGTGAGAGGCTGTACCCCCAACTCCAGACTCCACCCTCCTGAGACCCAGCACTCCTGGGAGATGGGGCGGGGAGCAAGAACTCTGGCTCAGGCACCTGTAGCCCATCTGAGGCCTTTGTAAGAAAAATGATGTCACAAATGTCACTTTTCTTATTCTTTCCATTTCCTTCTCCTTTCTTCTACCTGTAACAATTGATTTTTTCTCAATTTCCTTTCACTTGTTTTAACCTCCAAATTTGCCAAATTTGCCTGATTCCCTAAGACAGAGGGACAATTCTAATCCAACATAAACATCCATTCCCAGAGGTCTTTTGTACCTGCTCTCCATTTCTACTGTGGATGGGGATTGACTACCCCCCTTTCTCAGAAGCATGGGTGTCAGGATCATCACCTGCATTTGCTGTCTCTAGGGAGCTACTGAAGAACACTGGCTATTAATTAACATTTTACGATGTGCCTTGCACTCTTCAGAGGAAACACCATATAAATGTCAGAGTGATAATTCATCCCTCTTTTGTCCTTTGGGTTTTGGATCCACCAGCTTTCAACCTCCTGAGGGGGGAAAACAGCTATCTATCTTATACCTACCAGAGGATAAAATGTCCAGTGGTAAGGCTGCTTCAAGGAGCAATGGTTGTGTTCATTTCAAAAGAATTTCAAATGTTTCTCTGAAAACAAGAAAAGAGCAGTCTTTGACAGAGGCATCTGAGGAGGAAAACTGACTCCCCAAACTCTACAACCCTAGCAGGGAAGCAGTGATCCTCACCTTTGTTTTCTGTATCCTTTTGCCATCTGGGAAGCCACTTGCCACACTTTGAGTCTCTTCTCCCAGAGACTTGACTTCACCACCCAGCAAGGTCCCATCCTGGGTGAAGTTTCCAAGTAATTATGAAAGGTTGCTTTGGCATATACAGAGTGAGCATCTTCCCAACCGTTTTTCTACTTAAAATAATGGGAAGATTGTTTCCTTTTCCTCCAGTAAGGAAATTTCAGGATTAGTTCTTTTATTTTTTCTAATCATATTGTTTTGTAATATTGTAATATACTCAGGGAAATTAGGAAGAGACTGTCTTTTCCAAGGCTGAGAGATAAGGAAAGTGAAAGTCAGGATTCTCCTAGCAGATGAGGCTGAGGACCTTTGCTGTCACCAAGGACGCACACGGCTGTGCAGAGTTTTGAACTGACCCAGATCTCCAGCAGATCCTCACCTGCATGCATCTCGGGTATTCAGCCCTTCCCTCAATAAAGGTATGAAAAAGAGAGTTATAGCGTAATGGTATTGGTAATGCTTGCCTTTAAAGCTTCTTTTTCATTTGAAATTTTACTCTTAGAACAAATATTTAATGTAATTCCATAGTTTGGAAGCTCTTAGTTTCTTTTCTTTTTTTGAGAGAGGGAAAGTAAGAGAGAAAGAAAGAATCAATTTTATGTAGTTTTTCATGTGGCTTTCCTTGCTCCAGGGCTTCATTGTGTACGTGGTACTGGGGTTTGAACCACAGATTTGAGCATTCCAGGTAAGCGCCATAACTGCTGAGCCACTGTTCCAGCCTCAGCTCTTAGTTTCTTTGTAGCCTGATATTTATATCCAACTATTCCCATAAAAATTGACACTTTATTTAACTGATAACATGAGATTTTAATATTCCTCAATTCCTTTGGTTCTGTAGGGACTTTATCCATTTCTAAATTATACTTATGCAAAATTCTGACATGGCTAAATGCAAAGATTCATTGTAAAACCTTCAGAAGGAATATGAGGGAGGGAAAGTAATACTTGACGTTCCACCTAGATTTTCACCAATGAGGACACGCACACACACACGGTTTTTATTTTTCATTAAACCCAAACAATACCTCTATGAAGAAAGTATATATAATAACTCAAGTACATTAAGTAAATTGTACAGGTTCACATCCAGAGCTAAGTGGCAGAGCTAGGATTAGATGTAGACATATTTAATTCCACAGTTTGGGTTTGTAATGCCATGTAAAGTGTTTTTTTTCTATCACCACTGTCACTGTCACTAGCACTCTAAACTGATAGCAGTATTGTGAGCTGTTGTTAAGTTACATCATCTGCCACATTGAAGAGATAGTGTTACCTTTTGAATGCCAGTATTTCATTACATTTGGAATTTATCTTTTTCCACATAACGTACTAACATGAATTTAATTGTAGCTTTGCCTTGGTAAACTTATGTTCCTCTGAATGAATATGATGAGGTATGTGAGGTTAACGGTAGAGTCTGATTGCTGATTGAGTTCATCTCTTATATCATCTTTTGCAGCATGAATATTCATTGTTTTTTTAAAGAGAGAAAGAGAGAGAAAGAATGATCCAATTTCATTTTATTTCTTCATTGGCCTTTGTTTCTCCAACACCTAGTTGTGTATGCAGTGCTGGGGTTTGAACCTGGGTCCTCATGCATGCCAGGCAATTGCTTCAATCTCTGAGCCACTGTTCCAGCCCCATGAACATTCATTTTTAACAGAAAAATTTTACGTAGTGCTATTGCATTTAAAGGTATTTTCAGATCTGGTAACCACTGTACATTGAATCTGAAATAAATGGGGGAGCAAGTTTTATCTGAAAAAGCAGGCAAATATAATGAGAAAGAGAAGCAACATACAGACTGCAAAATGCAACAGACATTCACAGATTCATGAACATTGAAAATGCAAATATTTTTAAATAATTAAAATATTTTTTAAGAGAGAAGGACAGTGAGAGAGAGAGAGACAAACAATTTTTATTGAGTTTTTCACATGGCTTTGGTTGCTCTTACACTTAGTTTTGTATGTGGGTGCTGGTGTTTGAACCTGAGTACTTGCGTGTGCCAGGCAAGCGCCGTAACTACCTAGCCACCACGCCAGCCCCTAATTAAAATATTTTACTGTCTAGATCTTTATCTCAACTACTCTTTTCCCTAAATCTATATGTCATGAAAGTTCAAAGCCATTCTCAAAATTTCTGCATGTTCCTGAAGCCTATGTTAGTCTGGGGAAGTAGGGCAATACAGTTTGTATTCTTTCATAGTACTCCTTGACTCCAGGCTAAATTTCCCTGAGTTCATGAACAGTTTTGCCATTTTTATCTTTTTAATTATATGGACATATAATTGCACATGTATATCCATACAAGCTTCTGTTCTGGCCATATATATTAATATTTTATTATACATTGGGCACTCAATTTGAGGTTAAGTAATCCCCAGAGCTATTTACTACTGTTCATTGAGTTAGTCTCTTAAAACTCTATTAAATTAAATTTAGCTAGCAACCAATGTTGGGTCAGTGCAATTAATGATGATCATGGGCATTAACCTAAGATATTAAGGGAAAAAAATCTGAGAGTGAGGTGATTTGGAGGTCCACTAATCCTAGTGTGCTCTTTACAATTATAAGTGGCAATTTTTATTGGAACAAGGGATCTAAAAAAAGATTTCCCAAGTCAACCTATGTATAAAAGCATGTTTCCCTAGAAACCAGGAGGGAAAAAAATTGTGTGCAGAAATATGGATGGTTTTGTCGACTCTTTTGGGCTGGGGGAGTTGGGGACTTTGTTGCACTCAAGCAATTCCAGGTGTAGATTTCATAACGCTTCCATTCCCTCTTTCTCTCGTGAGAATATGAAACCATTGGGATAAGTTGCTAACACAATTTCTATTTTTATCCTTCAAAAGACAGGAATTATTGTTGTAAAAACCAAAGCATTGCTTTTTTAACATCACTATAATTTCAAGATCTTTGTAGTTTTCCTGCGTAAATTTGTTCATTTGTGCCATGGAAAAATGAGATATATTACATTAAACATTACATTAAACAACATTTCCCAAATTTTATTCAAAATCTTGCACTCAAAAAAAGATACCTAAAGATCCTCCTTTAGGCATTTCCTTGCAACTTTCTAAAGCTTTATGTCTTTTTACTAAGGAAAAAATAAATATGATGAGTCAGAAAAACTGTTAGCCTTTTAAAGTGATACTGTGTCAAGTGGTCACTGATTGCTAAAAAGAAATATCACTGGGGGATAAAAAGCACACAGTTTAATATCAGTTGGCCTGCAAGGCCACTGGTAAGCATTTATATTTTTATGACCCTGGATAGAAAAGATACATCATAAGAGATAGTGGGAAATTATTTAATTCCTGTGTCTTTTTGACTTGATAAAACTTTCTCTCTTGTGTATTGCTGGTTGTGGACCTCAAGAGTTTTTGCTGGAATACACAATTAAAGCATGTTAATTCCCATTTTCGTCTTCCTATGTGCTTATTGGTCTACCAATTAAATTAGGCTTTCTCCCCCCTCCTCAGTCTACTCTCAGGGTTCCCATCTTTACTGGTTGCAAACCAGTAGAGAATCATAAGCTATTTTTCCCTCTGACCCAAATAATTTTATATGTGAAACCCAATTATGAAAAAAGATGTCAAGTGCAGTCTATAAGGAAAAAGAATTCAAATCGTAGCCAAGCTAATGGGTGAATAAGAAGGAGGTTGGAGTGGGCCTACTTTTATTCTTATAGTGTTTATTCCTATAGTGTTCTTTCTAGAGTTTATGCTAAAAATATTGCTAAATAAGAAGGGTTAAAAAATATTTCTGGGGAAGGGCTCTAGAATTTGTGTGTATGAACTTTGCTATATTTTGTAAGTAAATGTTAGCTATTACCTACATGTGAGCCTTATTTTTTAATATCAACTGGTAGTCCTCTCTTAAATTCATCAAAAGCTTTTTGTTTGTTTATTTGGTTTTTACCAGGGATTTAATCCAGGAACACTTAAGCATTGAACCACATTCCAAGCCCTTCTTTTCATTTTTTATTTTGAGACAGGGTCTCACTAACTTGCTTAGGGCCTAAGTTGGTGAGGCTGCTTGGAACTTGTGATCATCCTGCCTTAGCCTTCCAAGTTGCTGGGATTAAAGGTATACATCACTGTACCTGCCTCAGACTGCTTTTTAATGTTATTTTGAAGTAGTTTTGACCTTGCACAGCCCTAGAAAAATTTTTGAGAAAGCTTAGGGCTGCCTAAATTAGATCACACTCTGAGAAACATTGTCCTGGACCACTTAGGGTACTACCAGTAGCTGGGATTGACACCACTGTTACAAAACACATTACTGTTTAGTCAGTAAGGAGGAGTGGAATAGGTGTGGAAGTGACAGTCATAGTTTTGCTACCATGCCTAGCAAAAGAGTCTTTCTTAAGTCACTGGGTCACAGCAACGTATAAGGCCCAGTTTGTAGTCTCTCATCTTCTCACCTCAGAGGTTTATTTACATATCATTCTTTCCCTTCTTTCCTTCATTTTTCAGAGCTAGGAGTCAAACCCAGGGAGCCACAGTCCCTGCATTATTTTCTGCGAGAGTTTTACAACTGTTTTGTCTGTTTACATGATCAGATGTATCTCCAGAAATACCTTATCACACAGCCTATTTTTATTCTAAAATAAAATACATTTGTGATTAGGAATATAAATTTGGCCAAATTAATGAAAAATTAAAACAAGATTTAATAAGGACATTGTATGTATGGAAAGCATCTCTCCATACTAATTTTGATATTGAAACTTTTGACAACAGAAATAATAGAGGAGTCATAAACTCTTCATGAATTTTAAGTATATTGAGATCTCAAGCACTTAAGGATCTCCTCTTTTTCTCCTCTTGCCCATTATTGCTCTGATTATCTAGCATGAATATAATAATTAGCAAAAAAATTATTCACTCTACTGAGAAGCAATGAAAATTTTTCCACAGTGTTTTTTGTTTGTTTGTTTGGAATATTCAACAGGGTTTTGTTTCACTTTATTCTTTTTATTTCACTAGTAATTAAGAAAGAAAACTACTGCCACAGATAATTATTATTTAGATCATGATTAAGTTTGCATTTTTCTTAAGTTTATATTATTCATAAATAATACCAACTATCAGCATGGTTGGAAAATAAAATTAATTACTGTGATTATATGTTAGAACTCCTTACCTCTTGGTAATAACAACAAATTTATCACTAAGACATCTCATTTTATATGAGTAATTGAACCATTTTATAAAAGGAATCAACTGAAAGTAAGGAATCATGGAAATTGATTCAAGTTACAGTTAGAATTATCATAAGAACAATTTTCCATGTTTCAAAAACACTTCATACATACTTATTTCATTTAACACCTGTGGACCATGATTTAGGTTAACAAAGACTTCTTAACAATCATCATCAGTGACCCTTTAAAACACAAAAACTCTCCTTATATTTTGAGACAAAAAGAAGAAAGTAACTCAACCTGCACTTTATTATTTTGTATCAGATGTAAAGCTCTTTCTAAACTTTAAGTCCAACTGAAAGCAGCTGCTGGAAAAAATATCATTACGCTATACCTTAAGCTACAAAAACCAATTTAATGGTGACATTTTATTTTGTTCAGATGGTCTGCTCTTTTCTTCTGAACCAGTAAAGCCTATGGAAACTGTATCTGGATGAAATCACTGGAAGGTGAAAGCCCATGACTAAAAACATTCTTTAAAGATTATACAGGGTTACAGTCAAGTGGGATAGCAGCACTAACAAGAGGAAGGTCTCCAAAGACAGCAAGTAGCATTACATCACTTAGCATTCCCAAGTATAAAGCACATGATCCTTTTCCTAGAAAATGGTAGAAAGTTTATTATTCAAAAGTATCAAAACAGAAAATAAGGATATTATTTTAAAAACATGTTATATGCTTCTCAGTTCAGGTGTTTTGTTTTGAAATAAAAGTTACTTCTCTATCCTAAAGAGGCCAAATGCTTTTCTTAAAATTTTTGTCATTTTATTTACTTTCCAGAAATGAAGTGGAAAAAATAATTGAAGTAGAAAAAAGAAAATCACCTATGCTTTCATTATATGTCCATATGATCATGAGCTAAACTTGAAAACTAAATTTAATAATAATAGTGACCTGCTTCAAAAATAAGAGTATTTTACTAGAAAATCAGTTTAAAATAAAACTCTTGATTTGAATCTAATACTCATAAATATTTATTTTATAAAATCTTAGAATCAGATTGCTTAATTCTAGAACCAGTGTTTGCTGAACATGAAGATGAATAATCTCTCTGCCTCTCACCAATTCTTTTAAATCATGCTTCTTAACTGATAGTAGCACATATTTGTTCACTCATTCATTATTTATACTTTATCTCTAAAATGGACTTGAAGTTTTAGATAGAAGAAAACCATTGACTTAAATCGTTGGTAAAACAAACAGTGAGCGATTAAGTTAACATGGTTACTGTGACATAAGTATTAAAGTAAGACCTGAGCTGCATTGCATAGAAGCATCTAGCAAAGTGACTTTGTAATGACCTCAAATTCAGTACACTAAACACCTGCCGTGGATCATAGTTATAACCTTTACATAAATAAGACAATCTTGCCACTTAGGAATAACTCCCAGGTGGTCCTGGCACAGCCTGGTCACATCTGCTAGATCTTAGGAAGATGGGGATGGGGACTCTGCATTTTGGCATTGTGCCACATGATCTTACCTCAAAGCTTTGCACAAGTAAGGAATTTTTAAAATCTCTCAAGTGTTCTAATCTAAAAATATAATATCAGTTACCTACAAAAAGTAACTTTTCCTCTCTGGCTCTAAATTTTCTTGCTTCTTAAATAAGTTTATTAGACTAGATAGGTTCCCACTAGTTAACCTCCTTTCAGACTCAGCAAGCATTTGATCTCTCCAGGGTAGCCTGCAGGAAGTCTATCTTTCACTCATTCAACTAACATTTTCTCAAGGTTTTGCTGAATAGAAAGGTAAGCAGATTATTAAAAAATCGACTTTAAAAATACTCTACTATTATGTACTGGCATGTTGTAGGAGGTACTTCAGCTTTTTGGTAGGGTCAAGAAAGCAGCTGTCTTAAAGAGTTCACTAGGCATCTCCATGAAAAAAAGAAAGGGTGTAATTAGGTATTTCTGGTAGAGAAAATACCCCTTGTAGAGGCAGAAGATAGGGGAAGGATGGTAGGTGAATAAAGGTCTTAGAAGATTAATGATGTTGAAATTCACTAAAATAGGCAAGTAGCTTTAAAAGTAACTAGAGGCCAGATCATGGATCAGGAAAGGAATTGCACTGAAGTCTATGTAGTTCAATGCTCAAGGTCACATCCTCAGAGTCAAACAACTGTAATTGATATCTAACATAGCCATTTATGAGGTCTGCAGCTCTGAAAATTTTCTTTAATTCCTCTAAACCTCAGTTTCCACAAGTGTGTAAAGCTGATTAGATTTTACCCTCACAGCATTGTGCAAAAGAGTAAATTAGGTAATGCATACTGATATTGAAAATTCAGTGAGAAACCTAAATCTAAAACAAAGGCAAAAACACCCCCCAAACTCATGAGGTTCTAAATTAAAGTACCAGTTCAGCACATGCACACTTTTGAAGAGGAATTCTGAATACTGATAATCCTTACCCATTTTAAAACAGTTTACAAGACATGAGTAAAGAGTGAGGACTAAGAAGGCAGGTTTATGAAAAACTTTCTTTGAAAAAAATATTTTGCCACCTTGCATCCATTTTCATGGTAAAGTGGTACTACCTCCATCATCACCTCAAGCCCAGAGAGGGGAGGTGCAGATGAGTGGGTCCCAGTGGGGGGGCCTCTGAATCTCTGCAAAGGCACTCCCATAGAAACAGCTTTCCCATCTTATAGAGGCAAGGTACCCTCTTGCCCTTCACCCTGAGTTTGGCCTGAGCAGGCAGGTAGGAGTTCTCATGTTAAGTTCATCTTGACTGGAGATTTATATTCTAACCCTAAATTCAAACTCTGTTTTGTGACTTAAGTAATAATGGAAGTGTCTTTTTCTTAAGAAAGTACAGAGAATTCATGGGCCCACGAGAGTTTTCTTCCACAGGCAAGGAAATATAACTGTTATAAAAATGGTTTGGAAAGAGTAGGAGACAAAGCTGAAGCTGTGTTTTGATTAGATCACAAACGTTCTACATAAGACCTTTAACATTAAAACACTGAAAGAGTGATTGACACATAGGAAATGGTTAATATTTGAGATGTTAGTGGCTCTGAAGTATGACCTAGATAAATTGGGAAGGCATTATGAAGAGAGATGAATTAATACACCAGAAGGTGGTTTTCAGTTAAAGATAGCGCAAATGTTTGAGGATGGAGGATATTAGAGGCAGGAAGTCAATTCAGAAGCTATTTAATATCCTCTAAGAAGAGGTTGGTGCTTATAAAGGAACAGTAGCCAAAGTGGGTGGAGTAGCTTTAGTGTGTATCCGGAGTAGAAAATAGGATACAAGGACATATACTGAGCTGAGGAAAATGGATATAGGATAACTTATTAGTTTTATGGCTTGGGCAATGAAACTAAATTGAAGAATCAAGATTTTATTTACAGTGTATTTTGTATATTTCTAAGAGTCCTAGAAAAATATATATAGTTGAAAATAATCATCCATAAAGGCAAGGCTATACTAGAAATAAAAAACTGGAAATTTTCTTTATGTGGTAATGACTTGCATGAGAATACCTATTAATATATATGTAAAAGAGAAAATAACTCAGAGGTGATTTAGCAATGGATTCCAGTGTATAAATTTTATAGAAATATTTGCACTCAACCTGTGCCCTACCACTCATGCACAGTGTAACCTCCTGCACAGAACATTTTCAATTTCTTTTTAATTTTAAACTGAAAACATGGAGCAATATTGTGTCAAAGCTATGAGGTTTAGGATTCAGTAAGTGAAAACTGTTATATGCATTAATTTCTGCCTCATTTTAAACTAAAATAAACTTGAGTTACATTTTTTATTTAGAGTTTAAAGATTAGACCTACTAAGAATATGAATATCTCAATGAAAAATTATATTAAGGGGAGATAAAAGTTTCTAGATCACCAGCCATTCCCAGAATTTAATTTAATTAAAAAATTCAATTTGTTAATTAAAAAAATCTGTCATTCTTCATTCATTATCACTGAGTACATACAGTATTTTGGGTACTGACCTTAACCCCTAGAAGAATAATGATGGTACATATAATCTATAGAGGAAATAAATTTATAGTGATATATTGATATATATATCACTATATAATATATATAAATATATAACTACATATATATAAATAAATATATATATAATCCTATATATATAGGATTGAACCCAATGGCACTTTACCACTAAGCCACATCTACAGCTCTTTTTATTTTTTATTTTGAGAGAGATTATCACTAAATTGCTAAGGCTGGCCTCTAACTTGTGATCCTCCTGCCTCATCCTCCTGAGACACTAAGATTACAGGTTTGTGCCACCACGCCTACAGTTATATCTTAATATATATCATAAATGCGTATATCTTAGTGTGATATTTTATTGGTGTGGAGGGAGGGAAGGAAGGAAGGAAGGAAGGGAAGGGGTGGGGCCTGTATATAGGTTCAGTGAGTTGATTTTCAGAGGTTGAACAAGTATTTAATAAGGAAAGGAAAAGTTGTAGCAAACAGAAAACCATGAATCGGACCTAAGCAAATTCTCACACTAAGTAGAATGCGATGAGAAGGTTGAGAAGGTACAATTTTAAAGAATACCAGTCAATGGAGTCTAGACTTTCAGTATTAAATATGTTAAATTTAAAGAAGTTATATAGCATTTTAATGTAAGGAGGTCACTGGTAATATTTTCAAGGATTTCCACCTTTAGAAGGTGCTGGCAGAACCCAGATACAGTGTGTGAAGGAACAAATGGAGTTAAAACCTGAAACATATTCCAACTACTATTTCAAGAAGGTTGGTGGTTATCAACAGGAAAAATATTGAGAGAAAACTTGTAGACTAGAGTGCTGAAGGAAAATTTATTAAGATAGTATAAATTTTACTTATGAAAGAAGAGCAAGGGCTAGTATAAAGAGGAAATTTGAAAAGATGAAAATATAAGCAGGTCAGGTCCATGAACCTGTGGAGGAGTTAGAGGGTATCTTTGGAAAAAGAAAAGAATTTCTTTTTTCTTTTTTTCTTTTCTTTTCCTTTTTTTTTTCTTTTGAGAAAGAGAGGTACAATGAGAGAGAAAGAGAGAATCAATTTTGTTTAGTTTTTCATGTGGCTTTCATTGTTTTGATATTTAGTTGTGTATGTGGGTGCTGTGGCTCCAACCCCTGTCCTCCTGCATGCCAGGCAATCACCGTAACCGCTGGGCTACTGGTCCAGCCAGAGTATTTCAATATATACACATACATTGATATCTTTAAAGGTACATTTTCCTGAGCTTGTTGTCCTTTTACCTGTGTGGGTCCATCTTGACCAGTTGTAAAAGTGAATTCTTACGTGAGAGCGGAGCAGGTAGCCACACGTGGAGCTTGGTTGCCTCCTTACAATGGGTGTGTACTATGACAGCCTGACGCAATAGAAAAGTCTGAGGAACATGACAAATTAAGAATGCTGAACTGTGAGGAAGCAAAACCTGATTTAAAGGAAAGCAGTCAGACAAAATCACAGACCATAGTTATTCTGATTTCAAAATAAGAATCTTTAATGATGTTCTGGAACTAGTGTGAGTATCAGATCATGGAAAATTAGTTCCTCACATTCTTTTAAGGATACTTTGCCTTGTTTGCCTAAAATTCCTTGGGAAGACTCCAGAAGTCACAGTTGCTATATGTAAAGTTTTGTCCTGTCTCATTGTTTGATTAATATGCACACCCTGAATTATTTGCAGCACTATAAAATATTACAGCAGTGGTCTCCCGGAAACGCAATATAAGCTGAAAAGCATGCCACGCATCTCTTGTTAATTCCTCAGAATGCTCCGGTATTAAGGCATATTTTGAGAGAAAAACATCTTTCAGCATATAACATATCAATGCTTACTGCCGCATGGGAAAATACTCTAAGGTGCTAGTTATACACATTTACAGACACAGAGGAGTCTTAAAATATGAATCATCATTAAAAATATGAATCATCATTAAAATAAACTGTCCAAAAGTCTGAATATCATTAGCACTGCAAGGCAATAGAATCTTCCTGAAACCTGCAAATCCTGCAAGGAAACATTGATCTTTGTGGTCAGCATGGAAAACATAAATTGTGAACAACTGAATAACCTGCAACTAGAGATTCATGAGTCAAAAAAAAAAAAAAACCCATACACACACGCACACACAAAATAGATTACAAACTTACTTTATTTAAACATGAAATGAAATCACTTTCCCCATGTGGTTTAGTTTCCTTCATTTGAAGTGACTCCATCCTGATAGTTTCATAATTAAACAGTAGTGCATTATGTGTTTTAAAATGCATTTCATCCTTCTCTGAATGACATTGTTCATTTTGGTCCAAAAGATCTGCACACAATTTATAGGAAGGTACGAATGGCAGGTATCTCCTTTATTTGCTTGTGGGTTATGCTTGATTATAATGCACAAAATATTTGCTCTTTAGGCACAATTATCCTAAAATTATTCATCCAAAGTTTGTCTTATTTAAAAGAAGTGAAGAAAGATGTTAAAAAAATTTCCAAGTAGTTCTGGATCAAAAATACATATTCATAATGGAAAACTACCACCAAAAATGTGCTCTTTGCAAGGAGCACTGTTTTAATTTTGAGAAAGTTAAAAACCTGTCTTCTTCATATTCTGGTAACGTGTCACTCCTTGTGGAACACAGCAGGGTATTCAGTGACGATCCTTAACATTTTGCTTTGTTTGAATGTTTAAACATGTTGAATATAAGAACAAATTTAAGGATGTAAATGACTGAGACAGAAGGCAGCTGCAGACTGCTCACTAAGAACATTTATCAACATATTTAATCTGCAATTCATTTCACATCCCATCTATAAAGCACCATGTCTATTACATGGCATTTAGAGTGAAGTATACTTGAAGCACATAATACTTTCTTAAATAAGCAAAATGGCATATACCCCATGAATTTTAAGTTTCTATTTGAGATGCTGAAATAATTTTAAAGAAATAGAAGTATTTTACAAGTATAGGAATAAATAATCCTGCTTTTCAACTGCATGTCTTGGGGATTCTCTTGGTTGGAAATGTAATTACGGCAATCTGTGGGTGTGAGTGCAGGCATTTCAATGAAGCTATGTGACTTAATTTTGCACTTTGATATTCTTCGATGGAAGTTGCAAAGAATCAGAAGGTAGCACCTGAAATCAGGGGGCTTAAAGTATTGGCTCCTTTGCTTCCTGAATACATTTCTTTTTTGAGACTCATCTTTCTTATTGTTGAATGGGGAAAAATAATCCCTGTCTATCCACAGAGCTTTGTGCGTCTTATACTAGATAGGGTATAATTAAGCTTTGGGCAAACAGTGTGAAAGCATTATAATTCAAATGCTAGTTTCCAACTTATGGCCATACAGTTGGCTGGAAACAGTGCAAAACCTTTGATACACTTGTATTGTAAATAATTATTAACCTCACTTCCTCAATTTTACTAAATGACAAGTTTGAGGAAGTAAAATGAGTTCATGTTTTTTTGCTTCATGGCTGGATGATAGAAAAACAGATGCATATTAGCCTGCAAAATGCATAACACTCTTCCAAAATGTCTGTAACTATTAATAGCCATCCTCAATTTTTTTAAACTGAGTACTGATTAGCAAATTATAGTTCCCAATGTTTTATCATATTTTTGGAAAATTCCCCAGAAACATAAATTCTGACACAAAGATGAGCCCCATTACTAGTTCCTTAATATGCAAATAAACAAAGCCAAATTTTTTGTTGTTTTATTTACCTTTCTGTTTGCAGAATTAGGAAGCCCAGCTGAAGAATGCATTTGGGATTGTAACAGTTTCCTTAAATTAGCTTAAATTTCTTAAATTCTAAATCAAGAATTCTTCACATTTTGAAAATTAAAATCCATAGCATTATTCAACTGAATTGATGAAAATAATGCCTATGAAAATTTAAGAAAAACTAATATAGAGAAAATTTAATTTTCTTAAGATTTTTAAGTTTCTCTGAGGAATGACAAAACCTCTATTGAGTATAATGATCGCTTTCCAGGATATCAAAGAAACTTCAGGATATTCATGATGATAACCCTGTATTTCTTTCTATTCCTCGGTTCGTCTCAATTTTCCTCATACCATTGATTGAATTATATCCCTTTTCCTTCATCTCTGCTAATGTTAATATTACTTATATTCAGTTGCTACAAAAGTTATTGAAGCATTTTGTTTGTTTGAAAAAAATGGAGTTTTTAAAGAAAGAATTTAAAATAATTGCAACACATCAGCATTTTTGCTTTATTTAATAAAAGTACACAAAGTATGTTGATCAGTAGTTTTTGTAGAATTCCTTCTATATCAACAGATCTGGTGTGAATCCTTCTTCCCTTAATATTTCAGTAGCTACACTCTCTTTTTCAATCATTTTGGACAGGCATTTAGAAATGTGAGTATGTGTTTTTAACTGCAACTCATTTATCGTCTAACATGAACTTTTTGCTTTAATACCTAAACAATTTCTGCAACATGAAAATGAGTCAAATGTTGGAAATGTAATGGGTCCTTAGAGGGTTTTTATAGAGAGTGCGAACAAAATTACACACACACACACACACACACGTAGAAAAGCAGGTGCTGGATGAGAGATGATATTAGTTCTATAGTCTTAGAAGAATTGTAGTGAATAATGTAAGGTGATGTGATTTCCGGGGAAGATCAGGCTGAGAAGCAGGAGGATTTATATACGAACGTGGACAGCCTGGAGGCTTTTCCTTCAAAGAAAGGGAAGCCAAAAAGCTAGGATTCTAAGCTTCCAGGTGGGCAAAATATGTATGTTGGAAAATGAAAACTTTTGTTAGAATACATTAGAAAATATAATACAAATTAAAAAGCAAGATAAATCTCTTTGTGCCTACAATTACACAGCAACCATAGTTGAAATAAACTAATAACCTTTTTCTTGTGAACTAATGACATTGATACATTAAGTAATAATAGAGTTAGTAAGTTTTTATACATGACTTGCTTCTCTGTAAAGAGAGGCACAAACAAAAGGCAGTGCACATGTTAATTTATCAAAGGACTAGGAGGAAACTAGCTCCTTTGCTGTGAACTTGAGTCCTTGATTTCTTTTATCATAGACTCAGAATGTTCCTGTACTTGTGATGCTTCTGTGGTGGATACTCACAGGTCAATTACATCAACTTACAGTTAGAATATATCAGTTGATTAAATAGGAACATTTGAGATTATTTTGATATCTAGCATAAATATCTCATCCAAAGGATACATTTTCTAGTTTTATTTATGAAAGGTTTGTTTCTTTAGTGCAGAATAATTCAATTTAAAATTATATATTCAAATCACTTGAACATTTGCAAAGTAAGACTAATTTTGTTTTACACAGTTAATTTAAAAAATCAGCAATCAAATTTTCCTCCTGTAAATATTAAATCTTTCAATACTGGACTGAGTGGTGGCTCAGCAATTGTGGCTCTTGCCTGGCATGTGCAAGGACAGGGGTTTGAACCCCAGCACTACTTACACAACAGACTGTCAGAGCAACAAAAGCCACATGAAAAACTAAATTAATTCACTCTCTCTCTCTCTCTCTCCCTCTCTCTCTTAAAAAAAAAAAAACTTTCACTACTTAGTCCATTAATTAGTATCAGAAACTTCCCTAGAATTTTCTCAGCACTCAGATCTTAATTATCCATGCTAAAACAACTAAAATTTTGAAACTGTCATATATATCTCCAAAATAACGGAATGTGTTTGTATGTATAAACAAGAGTTTATTTTATATATGAGGAATAATGGACTCAGAGTATCAAGAAAATTTTCACTTTTCCTATTCTTCACCATTTCTTACACTTCATTTCATACAGCAAGAGCATTATCATCAGAGTCTTCTCATGGCCAAGTATGCAAGGAGTGAATCAGAGATTGGGGTTTATTTATCTTTGATATCAAAGTACATAGATAAATAAATAGATAATAGAAACGTAAGATCCTCAAAGCACTGTATTTTTTAACCTGAAGACCTGAGCTTGAATACCTTGGCTTTCTAACTTATTATGGCATTAACAAGTCTTTTGGGATCCATTAGCCTCAGTTTTGTTTCTTTTCTTTTCCTTTCCTTTCTATCCTCATAATGGATATAAAAAGACTGAGAAAATTGCCCAAGGATTAAAGGAATCTTTTACACATGTTCTACAACTGGAGATCTATTTGTGTATTTGCTCACGTACTCAGCTTTGAATTGGCCTTATAGATATTAAATATAAATAAAGCCAAATATTTGCAATTATTTGTGTAGGTTGAATAAAAAAGAAATTAATTCAGCCCTTTAAAAAAATCTTAATTTCTTTTTTCAATACTGGAGATTGAACCTAGGCATGCTTTACCACTGAAATTCTTCTCCAAACTTTTGTAAAACAGGGTCTCCCGAATTTGCAGAAGCTGACCTTAAACTTGTGATCCTCCTACCTCAGCCTTCTGGTTTGCTGAGATTACAGGCATGCACCACTATGACCAGCAGTCCTTTGCTTTTAATTGAGCAATCTATTCAATTAAGTTATCTTCTAAAAGTTTTACTATATGACTGAAGTTAACTAAATCAGCATATTAATACTTAATGGAACACCAAATATTGGGAAATGTATATCTTTCTATTTGGGTAGTGTTAGACTCTTAGATTTGTGTGGTGAAATTCTTCTTATCTGATATCTGACCCAAAGTTAAAAAGTTAAGAGAAGACAGTGCCTCCTTAGTTATTTACATAGAATGTGTGACACATAAATGGTCAAAAATTTGATGAAGGATTTTGTATTAATTTGTGACCTCAAAAGTACTATAAACTTTATTATTCCCTTGGTGTTTAAATTGGAATAATAGATTCTATCATATAAAAACCTTATAAAATCTTCCAGTCCCCCAACTGATTTGATTTAAAAGCCTGGGATATCTTAGTCTCTAACTTATTTTTATAGGCATATCTTTATAAACAAGAGGATTAAAGAAAAGAAAGGAGGCTATTTTCTGCTTTTTAAATATTTTTTTGGCCAACAGGAGAGCTTAACAAATTGTGAAGTGCATGAAATAATTTAAGAACATCATCTCAAACATCCTTATGTTTAGGCATCTCATTCACAAGTGTTAAATCTACTTTGAGGACTGAATTGTCAAGGATCATATAAATTGGGTTGCTGCCAAATTTCCATTTCAGTTTATGCTGTGTAGACAGAATATGATGTGCATGAATCAGTTATTCAGCCATCTCATGAGCTATTTCAGCAATTGCCTATTGCCAACTAGGTAAAAAGGAATATTAATTAGCATGAAAATTGCAATTTTTTTATTATGGTACTTATTAAATATCTTCCTAATTCTTTCCTCTGATACATACAAAGAGAAACAAATATTTTATTTTTGAAATTTAGAAAATCATAACTTTAATTTCTTAAAGTAGTTAAAATTTATATATTTAAGAAAAATTTTATAAATTATTTCTAAATATGAAGAAATTTACAGCTTTAATTATGCACAAATGTATTGATAAGAAGGTACAGACCAAATTTTAAAGAATATTCACAAATAAATCTGAGAGATTATCCCTCTGGGGGGAAAAATCCTAAATGAAGAAAGAACTTTGCTAACTACTGCTGTCACTAACTCAGATAACCACAATGAAATTAATCTGTAATATGTGATAATATCACTTATGCTTTTTAAGTTATTGCAAAAGTTTACAAAATGTTTGGATTAGTTAAGTATAGAACATTTAGAATTATTAAATTACCATACAGATTTCACAATTTTTGGATCCATTCATTCAGTGACTGGCATCAGTCTTCCAAATTTTTTGCTTTGGTAAGAATAGGAAAATCAAAACAAACATTATACTTGTATTTATAAAGAACACATTGGAAGTGTGTAGCTTATACATGTTCATGAAATATTATATTTTTTATCTTAAATTCCCTGTTTGAATTTTTAAACATTCAGAAAGAGTATTCCTCCCAATCTCTCAACTTCATAAAAAATTATAAATGAGAGTTTTCATATTTCTGTCATTCTCTTGTTTAAAAACTGTCTTCCATATTTCAGTCAAATTCAACTGTCCAATAGAAGGAGTTCACATGGTATAAAACTGTTTTCTAAATTTAAAATAAATATTTAATGTGGTAAATGAGAAGTATTAGTGTACAAATAGGATACCAGGCATTTGTCAATTTTTATTTGAGTTTTATTTTCAGTATATTTTAATCTTTAATTTTAAAGATTATGTTAATCCTTTAAGTTTGGGTTGTACATGAAATTATTACAATTATTAGATTTATATATCCATTACTGGGATCCTACAAGATTGAGTGCACTTTAAAGACTTAAAGTGAGAATGCATTTTTATATGATTGAGTATACATTGCCTGAATTTTGATCTTGCCACCAGATGGCAGGAAAAATCAGAGTCAGTTTTCAATGAGCAGCACCAACAAGATTTTTAGTTGTTTTTTTTTTAAGTGTATGTGTGTATATACATGTGTGTTTTGGTCATTTTTAGTGTTTTTCTAATGTTGATATTTTAACACAAATCTAAAGAAATCAGCAACACAGTATGAATATGCGGTAATCTCTCACTGGTAAAGGTTTTCCATTTTTCATTACAATCATGCTATGAATATTGTTTATTATATTCATGCTATCATTGATATCATGAGTTTGAAAATCATCATAATTAAAATTATTATTTTAGTAACAATTAGTTTTCTATAGTGATGGGTATTATAGTCCCCAGACTTTCCAAGGTTGAATAATGTGTTTCTGAGTTCATTAATATATAGGTCTCTGATGAAACAGCACAATGTTTTGATATATGTACACACTGTGAGATATTTACCACAATCCAGATAATTGACTTACCATTCTCTTCTAAAGTTATCATTTGTGTGTCTGAGAAGTTTTAAGATCTACTCTTTCAGCATTTTCCACATGGATAATGCATTATTAAATATGGTCACTGTGTTATACAATAGATATCTGGGCCCTTTTCAGCCTATTTTTCAATGAATGTGGAAAAACAAGTATCACTTTAACATACTAATTTCATTTCTTTCCAACATACTCAGACAAGTATGTGTTCACTCCATTTTTAGTTTTCTGAGGAATTACTGGACCCTTTTTCAAAATGGCAGTTCTAACTTAAAACAGTGCCAATGGTGCACAAGGGCTCCAACATCTTTTCTCATTTGTCTTTATTACAACACTATTTACCAAATGTGATATGATATTTCATTGTGGCTTTGATTTGCATCTCTCTGTTGCCATTTGTATGTCTTCACTTCAGATAATATATGTGTGTGTGTGTGTGTGTGTGTGTGTGTGTGTAGGTTCTCTGCCTATTTAATTTTTTCTTATTCTGAATTAGAATAAGTTGTAGTACATGTCTTTATAAAAATGTAAATGTTTAATCCTATTGTCAAATCTATATCTAAAAAAGAAGGGGAAATGTCGGGACTGAGTTAAAACATGGTACATTCTGAGCATTTATAAGTATGTCACTGTATATAGTATTATCATGTATAAAAGAAAAATATTCTTCATAGGTATAAGATTTCTGTTACTCTACTTGGATTTTTTAGGAATAATATATGACCCAGAAAGAGAGGAAAGGAACTAGGGGATAGGAGAAGGGAGTTGGAGGGGGTGCTAGGTCATATTTTGATAAATTTGTACTGATGTATTGTGTGCATCTATGAATATGTGACAACAAATCCTATCATTTTGTACAACTATAATGTGCCAATAAAAAATAAGAAAAAAAACACAGACAAATGGAACAAATTAGAAAACCCAGAAATCTATGTATTTGCGGGAAATTAATCATTGACAAAACTATCAACAACATATGATATGGAAAGAACAGTGTTTTCAATAAATGGTGTTGGGTAGACTCTATATCCACAAGCAGAGAGCATTAAAGTCCTGAAACCATAAAACTACTATGTGAAAACTGGGATAAGGCCTGGTGACGCCAGTCTGGCAAGTGATCTTTCAGATGATACATGCAACAAAATCAAAAGAGACAAACGAGATTGCAGTAAATTAAAAAGCTGCTGAACAGCCAAAGAAAGAAGGTTAGGGAACAATCTGTGGAATGGAAAAAATTTTTAAACCACACAGTGGATAATAGATTAATATCCAAAATATATAAGGAATTCATTTTTTTGACACAGCAGTTTTCTTAATCTTACTATGAAGTATCTTTGCTGTATCAAGAGAGGTAGGCACTACTTTCTTTGTTTACTGAAAGAAAAACTACTTAAAATTAAGTCACCTTCTTAGATCAGGCTTAATTCATTGACATGTTCTGCACAACAACGTTCACTGGCACATTAATAAATAATTTAAGACAATTATTTTTGTCAAGAGATCACCGACCATTCGTTACTAAAACAATGTAAATAATGGAAGATTATTCAGTGTGAGCCTGTGTCCTTTTGATAGAGACAGGGAGCATATCCTTCAGGTGACTCCATTATATGTCATTTCCTGACTGCACAAAAGTATGACATTGTACTGTGTGAATTAGAATGAGGTCTGTCATTCAACTGAAACTAAATTTCATCAACCATGATTTCCTCTAGCACTAGACTCAGTCTCTCTTTGCTTGCTTCTCACTGTTAAATTTACATAGTCAATATATGTAAGAGTATAACTTTTTTGATAATGAAAAGACAAAAAATTAAAGAGTTTTGATTAACAAAGAAAAAATTTAAGTTATCACTGTTAAAATGGCCAGTTGCAAATCTATAGGATGTTACCATGAAACTTCCATTGTTAACAAGAAGGGGAAAGATCCTGACAGTTTACCAAGATTTACTTCCGAAAAAGGCCCTTGTTTGCTTGCACAAATGGTCACACAGAGTGACAAGTGACCCAGGGCACCAAGTTCAGACAAGGTGCAAAAGAAAAAGAAAAATGACACTTCTGTTCAATGACAGGTGAACCTTGCATCCATCATGCTGCTACAAGGAAAACAGCTAGGTGAATTGTTGCTGCTGTCTGCAAGTCTTTCATCAGTAGCACCCCATGGAGCTGTGCCCGTGGCAAAATACATAGTTATCCTGCAGGTGCCTTCCCACATAGTCTTGTTTTTTAAGCCTTTAAAAACAAAGTTAATAAATAGAAATATAACATTATATTTCATGCTGAAACTCAATAAAAAAGGAATCACTGGGTTTGGAAGGAAGTGAAGGAATGGGGTGGAAATCATCATGTAACTTGCCGGGGCTATAAGAGTACAAGATTTATATTATTAATTATGTCACTACATATTACCTTGATAAATGTTCCTGAGAATAACATACACCATATTCATAAGGTATAGTTTACATATCCAGTTTGCTTCATAGGTGAGCTTCTCCATCTGTAGGTTGAGATCCTCACTATGGTGCCTTTATCATCTGTACTGTCTATAAAGCAAACCTTATATCACTCAACAAGAGTAATATCCAAGTGGGACTGTGTTAGAAACTTAATTACTTTACTTACTGGTTATTTTAAATCTTACCTTAAAATAATTTTATTGAGTCTGTTTAGTATGTGATTGTTGTTATTTTGCTAAATATTGAACTTTTATAATTTAAAAATTAAAAGAACAAAAGTGGAAGTATTATTTAATTCTTTTTATCCAGACTCATTCCAGGTTAGCAGAAAAGCAAATGTAAAGATGTTTAAATAAGCATATAAATAAAGACAGAAACGGTATAATCTTTAAAAAAAATTGAAAATGGCAGATCAAACAAATAATACTAAATTCATTTACAAATCAAGACAAGTGGGAGAACATAGAATGTAGGTTAAGCTAGATAAATTTACCTTTATTTGAGGAAAACATACTGACACTAAATTGAGTTGGGTAGAATGTAGAATTAAAAAACCAAAAACAAACAAACAAAAAATCCCAAAACCATGAATTCCAACTTCTTCTTTATCAACCTTAGGAGAAGGAAAGTTAGAGGGAAAAAGTACTTTAAAAATTTTAAACTATGTTCTTATCTGCAATAAAGTGTCCTATGAAACATGAACTCAGCATAAAACTGGGTCATTGATGATTTTCCAACAGAAGTGTTGCCAAAGCAAATTTCCTATGATAAATTTACTGTAACCTTTCAAACCATGTCACTTTGTAAAGGAGTGCTGGGTATCAGGAATTGTGGAGACCATAAACAGGGGAACTTAGCTCCTTCTGCATCAATATTTATTCCTATATAAGTCAACTGTCTGTTGTCAAGATCATGCTCTATTAAAACTATTAATATCACCAGTAAGAGTAATCTGAATCTCAGGTTAACCATTTAATTTTGCTTATTCAACAATATTTTAGGGCTATGACCATCTGTAATCAATTTAGGAGCTATTTGTGATAGCTGAGCAAAATTTGTTCCAGAATAATTCCAAATTGACAACAGGGGCTTTTTTCTATGACTTTGATTACCCGTGGAAATGACTTCACATACATTTCACCCAAAGGAGTGGGGGAAAGCTTTTTTCATATAACTATTGAAAGTGTATGCATCTTGTTTTGCATCCCACCAGTTTTGCTTCTGAGAGCTCATCTGAAGTGTATAGCCTCATAACTAAGAAAAACTATATGTTTCAGGTGAAAAGCTGAAAGATTTTTCTCTAAGGTAATGAACAAGGCAAGGATGCCCAGCCCTACCATTTGTCTTGGGCAATTCTCATTAAGTATGAAGTCCTAGTCAGAACAATGAATCCAGAAAAAAAAAAAAAAAAGAAAAGAAAAAAAATGAAGGAATGTAAGTTAGAAAAAATTGCTAAAATTAACTCTATATGCAGATGATATGATCTTACTTGTAAGAAACTCTAAAAAGGCCTCAAAATATTGTTAAAACTAATAATTTGGTAAAGTTGCAGGATACAAAATTAGTTTACAAAATCCAGATGTTTCTACACAATAACAATGAAATATAAAAAAAATTAAGGAAAAAAACTCATTTATAATAGAATCAAAAGAAGAAGAAGAAGAAGAAAAAACAACAACCTCAAGAGTTAAAGAGGTGAAATACCTAAGAGTTAAACAGGTGAAAGTCTTGCACAAAAATATTACAAAACATTTCTGAATGTAATTAAAGAAGACATAAATATTTGGAAAGATGTTCTTTGTTCATAGATTTGAACACTTAATGTTAATATATCAGTACTATTCAATGTGATCTATAGATTCAATGCAATCTCTAAAATTTCCAATATTTTTACATAAAAAATTCTAAAATTTATATGGAATCACAAAGATTCTCAAATAGCTAAACAATCTTGAATAGGAAGAACAAAGCTAGAAGCATCACACTTTGTGATTCCAAAATAAATTATAAAATTACAGTAATTAATACAGTATGATATTGGCATAAAGACAGACATAGATGAATGGGATAGGATGAAGAGCCATTAATAAATCTGTGATGTGTGGTTCAGATCTTCATCAATTATGCTAAGTATACACAATTGGAGAAACTTTGGTCTCTTCAACAATTGATGCTGGAGAACCTGGATATCCACATGTGAATTGTCCCTTTTCTTACTCAAAATGAATGAAAAATTGAAAATGGATTAAAAACTTAAATGTAAGTCTTAATTCTGTAAAACTCCTAGAAGAAAATATAAGCAAGAGTTCCAATATATTGATGTAGGCAATGATTTCTTCACTGTGATATATAAAAACAGAAATAAATAATGTGATTATGTAAAACTCAAGCTTCTTCACAGCAAATGAAACATCAAAGTGAAAACACAACCTACAGAATCAGAGAAAATATTTGCAAACCATGTATCTGTTAAAGTATGAATATTCGAAAAATATAAAGAACTCTTACATCTTGTTTCAGTCAGGTTTTGTGTTGCTATAACAAATTCATGTGACAAAAATAACATTCACAGATGCAGAACTTCAGCTTATAGTGGGCTGGCTCCATAGCACTGGGTCCAAGGTGAGGCAGAACATCATGATAGAAGAGTGTGGTAGAGGAAAACAGCCCAGGATGTGGCAACCAGGAAGGAAAGAGGAAAGAAGAGAAGAGAGAGAGAGAGAGAGAGAGAGAAGCCCTGCTCACCAAGGACAAAATACAAAGCCCAAAGATACGCCCCTTGCAACCTACTTCCTCCAGTCAAACCTTACCTGCCTATGGTTACTGCCCAGTTAATCCATATCAAAAGATTAATGAGAAGATTAGGATAATGTCTTAATTAACCATGTTACCTCTGAAAAATTTTGCATTGTCTCATACATGGGCTTTTGGGGAACACCTCATGCCCAAACCATAACACAACTCAGTAGCAGAAAAGCAAACAACTCAATTTAAAATATTGGCAAAGATCTTTAATATGTATTTATACAAAGAAAGCATACAAATGGCCAATATGATCAGCATCACTAACCATCAGGGAAATGCAAGTAAAACTGTGCTATTACACATGCCTGTTAGGATGTTGCAATTGTTTTTAGGTCTAGACTGGTAAGACATAACTAATAACTGGTAAGACATAACTAAGCAGCCAAAGAAAAATCACTGCTCAACAATAGGCAGCAAGGATAAACAGAAGGTTATAGTATAAGATGAGCCAGTTTCCTGACGCTCAGGAAAATAGTCCAGGGCACGGGGAATCTTGTTTATGCATGTCCTACCTCATACCATGGCTGACGATTCCTTAAAACACACTATTCTGGCTTCTATATTCCAGTTATACTAGGGTTGCTGAGGTCAAGAATTATAGAATATGAGGATACAATCTGGGTTATTCCAGACATTTTTTTTTCTTATCTCAGGATGTCACCTTCTTCTAAACATTTTGCCTAAAAGTTGCAAGCAAGAGGGAGAGAGCTGGTTTATTCAAGATTTTCTGGGAGCCTATCCATCTGCAGATAACTGTTGTCAGGGAGAAAAAAGACAACACAACTGGCAAGGAGGTAGAGAAATTGGAACCCTTCAATGTTGTTGTTGGGAATATAAAATTTTGCAGCTGCTGTGGAATGCAGCATATTGATTCCTCAAAAAAACTCAATATAGAACTACAATATTATAAAGAAATCATATATCTGGGTACTTATCCAAAGGAATTATAGTCAGGATCACAAAGTGAATTTGTACTCTCACATTCATTGCAACATTATTTGTAAGATAAATCTTGGCCAAGAAGTACAGATAATTTAAATGTCCATCAACAGATGAATGGATAAAATATGCAGTATATAAATGAAATACTTTTCTGTTTTCAAAATTAAGAAATTCCTGCCATTTCAACAAAATAACTTTTAAGGACATTAGACTAAGTGAAATAATCCAGCCACAGAAGGACAAATACTACATGGTTGCACTTACATGAGGGAATCTAAAATAGCCAAATATTACAAAAGTATAAAACAGAATGTTAGTTTTGAGGTACTATGGGGAGGTGGAATGGTGAGTTCTTATATAACAGAAGAGTTAGCATAAGGTAGATTTTCTTTTCTTCATTGTGTGAGAATTGACTGGCATGGCCATTTAGGAATGGAGTATTCTTTGTGGGTAGGGTTTTATAATGAACTAGTTTACTAGCATAGAGCTATTCAGATTTTCCATTTCTTCTGTTGTCAGTTTTGATAAGTTATGCTATATAAGAAATTCACCTATTTAATCTAAGTTGCTGATGTATTAGCATAACAATGTTCAGCATATACCCTTGTTAATCTTTTTACGTCTGTATTCTATAATGATATTTCTCTTTCAGTCCTGTTATTTACAATTTTATTTTTACTCCCTTTTTCTTAATCAGTCTAGCTAGAGGTTTAAGAGTTTTAATAATTCTAGATTGCATTATTGCAGACTTTGCTCTACAGTTTATTATATTCACTTCATTGATTTTTTTCTTTTCTTAAGAATTCTTATTTTCTTTCCTCTATTTAATTGGCTCTTTTTTATAGCTTCCTAAAATGAGAGCTTAGTTACATGATTTTACACTTTTGTTTTTATCTATCAATTTCACTCAAGCCCTTACTTTAACTGCATTTCCCATGTAAGGATATGTTTTTATTTTAATTCTCTGGAATAAGAATGTTTTAAGTGCTTGGCAAAGTAGTTCTTGATCACTCTTTCATGCAATTGCAGTTGGAAGGTACCTGAACACTGCAGTGCAGGCAGGCACTTCACTCTCTCAATAGTCTCAGCGCCTCATCCTGTGGACTCTTCACATGAGTTTGTTTAGAATTTAATATAAAATAGACATCAAGACATTCAATCTATTCCTGATTACTCAGAATACTGAAGGGACACATCCCAAGAATACCAGGAAGTAATCATAACACTCTAAGTGAATTAGCCTTCTGCATCACATAATGCTACTTCTACTATAGCCACAACCTGTCAAGATCCAAGAAGTGTTAGAAGTTGCTAACATGCATTTTAAAAAGAGAATATCAGATGGGAGATTTTATTGTAGCTATTTAGAATAAATAATCTGCCACATCACCTTTGATCCATAGTTGTGTATAGATAGCTTACTTTGCCCCAATTTATTTTTATTATGGTAAAATACATACAAGAGGGGTTGGAGCAGTGGCTCAGTGGTTACAGTGCTTGTCTGGCATGCATAAGGATCTAGATTCAAGTCTCAGCAGCACATATACAACCAAATGTCAGAGAAACAAAAACCAGATGAAAAAATAAATAAAATTGATTCTCTCCTTCCCTCTCCCTCTAATTTTAAAATAAAAATTACAAATAAGAAAATTTATCTCAATAATTTTAAGTAGTCAGTTCAATAGTATAAAATACGTGCAGATCAAGGTGTACCTAGCACCATTCATCTCCAGTACTCTTCATCTTGCAAAACTGAACCTATACTGGATCAACAATAACTCTCCATTCCCACTCTATCCTTCTCATGGTAAGCACCATTCTCATTTCCATTTCTATTTTCTACTGCTCTAAGTACTTCAGACAAGTAGAATAATTCAGTATTTGTATTTTCATTATTGCCTTACTGCATTTAGAATAATATCCTTGAAGTTCATTTGTGCTATTGACTATGGCAGGATTTCCTTTTTAAGATTTAAAAAGATAACAAAGTTGATATATGAAAAACACAGTGAAACACACAGTGAACATCAGACTCACTAGTGAAAGACTGAAAACTTTTCCTCTAAGATTAGGAACAATGTTTTCACTACTTCTATTTAACATATCATTAGAAATTCTAATTAGATTGTTTAGACAAGAAAAATAAATAAAAGCCATCTTAATTGGAAATAAGTAAAATAATCTTTGTTCACAGAACATGTGATTTTATATGTATAAAACTCTAGAGATTCCATTAAAGCAACACAAATAATAAATGATTTTAGCAAAATTGCAGGATACAAAATCAGCACATAAAAATTAGTCATGATGCTATATGCTAACAATGAAGAATGTGAAAAAAAAATTAAGAAAACAATTCCATTGTAATTGCATCAAAAAGAAAAAGTAAGAATTAGTTAAAGGGCTGGATCAGTGGTTCAGCAGTTGGAGCCACCTCATACATGGCATGTGCAAGGACTGGGTTCAAACTCCAGCACCACAGACAGTTAGAGAAACAAAGGCCAGATGAAAAAATAAATAAAATTGATTCTCTCTTTCTCTCTCTCTCCTTCTCTCTCTTAAAAAGAAGAGAAAGAATTAATTAAACCAAGGAGGTAAAGGAGTTCTATAAAGAAAACTAAAAATATTTATAAAAGGAATTAAAGAAAACAGCAGTAAATGGAAAGAATATTACTTTGTGTATATATCTTATATCTTGTTTATCTATTCCTTTGTCAATAGATATTTTTGTTCTTTCAATAACATTTTCCTGTGAGGACTGCTGCTATGAACATGTGTGTAGAAATATGTCTTTGACACCTATTTTCAATTATTTTGAATATAAAAAGATGAAAAGTGAAATGTTGAGTACATGGACCCAGGTTTATAAAGACTGGATAATAGGATATTCTATTTTTAATTTTTTGAGGAACCATCATACTATTTTTAACTATGACTATACCATTTTGGATTCCAACCTATAGTACACAAGAGATCCAAATTTTGCACATCCCTGTCAGGAATTATTATTATTATTAGTCTGTATTCATTTATTTCCACATTGTTCCAGAGGTCCTGAATCCAGCACCAGAATGACTTACAAACATGATCACATCATTCCCAGTCCTCCATCTCTATTCATATTACATCAATGTCTTCCCAGAATTTTTTTTTATTCATTCAACATAGTCTTATAATTAGGAGGGAATTGTTGCCACAGAATTGTGAACACATGTATAATGACAGAGCAAGCTGAGGCTGATGCCAGTCCATGATCTCCCTCCTTTGGATTCCCTCCAATCCCGTGTTTCCCCCTACCTTACCCCCATGTTAGTTGGACTTCTCATGGAAAATCGAAGGTTCCCCACTGGGTTGATCAGCTGCCTTGATGACCCTCCTATTCCACCCTCCTCCCTTTCTCCACCTATGTCGTAGGCAAGTTTCCCCTTGTTCACTCATGTTGAGATTATTATTAGCTTAGCCAACTTTCAGACTGTTTCTGATTATATTCTATCACTTATTATTATATTTGGGGTCCTGCTATGCTACCTAGCGTGACTTCAAACTCCTGGAATGAAGTGCTTCTCTCACATCAGCCACCAGATTAGCTGGGACTACCAGAATGCACCATTACACCCACCTAAACACTATTTTCTGGGTTCTGTGTTTATTTATTTATTTGTTTAGTTTTTATAGTAGGCATATGGTGGTAGCTCCTTATAGTTTTGATTTGGCTTTCCTTAATGCCTTAATGATTAATGATGCTAAACATCTTTTCATGTGCTTATTGGCCATTTGTATATTTTCTTTAGAGAAATGCCTAATCAAGTCTTTGGCAATGATAAGTCATGATGAATCAGGTTGGGTTTTTTTTGTTGTTGTTGTTATTGTTGAGTTTTATGAGTTCTCAAAATATTTTCCTTAGGTTTTTAATTCTTTAGCTGCTACTTGATTTATAGTGATTTCCTCCTATTCTGTAATTAACTTTTTACTATGCTTATCGTGTTTTTGATGCCTAATTAATAATTTATTTTTAAGAAGTCCAAATAATCATTTTTTCTTTTATTGCCTATTTAAGTCAGCTTTTTCATTGTGTAACTAAATGACCTGACAACAATAATTTTAGAAGGAAAGATTTATTGAGGGCTCAAGGTTTCAGAGGTCTTAGTTCATAGAAAGCAGATACCAAATCTTGAAGCTCAGGTGAGACTGAACACCATGGTGGAAGACATGGCCAGGTAGCAGAAAGAGACTCCACTTCAGATACAAAATATATATACAAAGATGTACCCACAATAACCCACTTCCTCCAGCCACATCTTACCTGCACTCAGTTGCCAGTTATTCACTGTAGGGATTAATTCACTGATTGGGTTAAGGCTCTCAGAACCCAATCATTTCACTCTCAGCCTTTTTTTTGATATTTCACATATTGAGCTCTTGGGGGACACCGTTCATCCAAACCATAGCATTGCCTGTGCCTTTGGCATCACATCTAATAAATCATTGCCAAATCCAATATAGTTACACTTCTTCCCTAATGTTTTCTCTAAGGATTTTATAGTTTTGAGTTTTACATTTAGGCTATGGGACCATTTTTCTTTTCTGTATATGGTACTGTTAAAGTTCTGAGTTTACTTCTTGCATGTGGATATTTAGTTTTCCCAGAAACCTTTACTGAAACTTTGTCTTTCCTCCTTTCAAGAGTCATAGAACCCTGTTGAAAAGCAGTTCACCATATAGGTGAGGATTTATTTCTGGATTCTATTCCACTGGTTTATATATCTTTCTTTATACCAGAACTATGTTGTTTATTAATTTTAGCCATATCCTGAATTTTGAAATCAGGAAATGTTTGTCCTCCAGCATTGTTCTACTTTTTCAGGATTGTCTTGGTCCTTCAGAATCCCTTGAGACTCCACATGAATTACAGGATAGATTGTTCTATTTCTGTAAAAAACAGATTAGAATTTTGAGAGGAAATGCTTTAAATATGTAGATCCCTTTGGATAGGATTGACATTAGCAATATTAAATTCTCTTCCAATCAATGATTACAGGAAGCTTCTATATTTATGTCCTCTTTAATTCCTTCTAGAAATATTTTTGCAGTTTTCCTTATACAAATCTTTCCCCTCCTTGGCTAAATTAATTTTAATTTTTTTCTTTTTGATGCAATTGCAAATTAAATTCTTTTCTTAATCTATTCAAATTCTTCATTTTTAGCATATAGAAAAGGGACTATCTTTCTGTGTTGATTTTACATTCTGCTATGTTTAACTGAAATTATTTATTGGTTCAAATAGTTTTCATGGAATCTATAAAGTTTTCCACATATAAAATCATATAACCTGTAACAGAGATTATTTTACTTCGTTTTCAATTTGATGCCTTCTATTTATTTTGTTTGCCTACTTTCTCTGAATAGAAATTCCAGTAATATTTTACTGAGAGATAGGGAAAGTGAGTGTTCTTGCCTTGTTCCTGATCTTAGTGAAAAAAACTTTAAATCTGTCACCAGTTAGCATGATGTTCACTGTGGATTTTCATAAATGGTTTTTATTATGTTGGAGTAATTTCTTTCTAGTCCTTATTAGTTGAGTATATTTTGTATTATGACAGGTATTAAACTTTGTCAAATTTTTACTCTTCATCAATTGAGATGCCAATTTCTTTTGTTTTTGTTTTTGTTCATTATGTCAATGTAGTGTGCTACAGTGATTCTTTTTTTCTATGTTGAATTATCTTTGAATTCCATGGATAAATCCTTTTTGGTTATGGTATATAATCCTTGAAATACGTTGTTAAATTTGGTGCCTAGCATATTGTTAAGGGTTTTTTCATCAATATTCATAACTAATGTTGATATTTGCTTTTCTTCATCTATGGTATTTGTATTGCTTTGGTATTAGAATAGTGCTGACTTTGTGAAAGTTGCATTTTCAAAACTGTTTGTGTGAAAGATTGGTATTTTTTTTTTAAGTATTTGTTAGAATTCATCAATGAAGCCATCTGATTCAAGGCTTTTCCTTTACAATGGATCTTTGAATACTGATTTAATTTCCTACTATTTAATCTATTCATATTTACACTTCTTCATGGTTTAATTTTGGCAGATTTTGTGTTTCTATTAATGTCTCCATTTCATCTAGGTTATCCGTTTTGTTGGTGTAAAATTTCTTATATTATTTTCTTCTAATTATTATTTCTGGAATTGATAACAATATCCCCACTTTCCTTCCTGATTTAAGTAATTCGAGTCTTCTCTACTTTTGTAGAATATGTAGCTTAAAGTTGGTCAATTTTGTTCATCTTTTCAACAAACTAATACTTGGTTTCATTGATATACTCTTCAGTTTTTCTACTCCTATTTTTCAAAATTTCGGTTACTTTCTTCTGCTAGTTTTGGGTTTAGTTCTTTCCCCCTCCCTCTTAGTTCCTCATATTGCAAGTTTTTGATTTGAGATCTTTTTTGCTTTTTAATGTAAGCATGTACAGTTATAAGTTTCCCCTTTACCACTACTTTTCCTGGTCTCATAAGTTCAGTTTGTAAAGTTTGTTTTTATTCTTCAGTAAGTACTTTCTAATTTTTCTTTGACCCATGGGTTATTTTAGAATATATTGTTTAACTTCCACAAATGTTTGAATTTACCTATTTCCCTTTTGATATTAATTTCTAATATGGTTAGGGAAGAAACTTTGTATGATATCTATCTTTTTAAATCTGTGTAAAATTAATTTGTCCATCCATGTGTTCTACCCTAAAAATTTCCTGTGTGAACTATGGCTGTATATATAACTTGTTTACTGTGTTGTTTTTTAGTTCTTTATTTTCCTATTTATCTTCTTATTGTGGTTGTATCCATTATAATCCAACGATGATTATAGCATTGTCTATCCCATTATTTGTGTCAATTTTTCATCACATATTTAACAGTGTTATTGGGCATGTAAATGCTAACCATTATATTTCTTAATTGTATTGAAACATTAATACATGAAATTTGGTCTCCTGTAAACTTTTTTTTTTTTTTTTGCTTTTGAAGTGTATTCTGTCTAATGTAGCATAACAACCCTTGCTCTCTTTTGGTGACCATTTCTAAGAAATATTTTTTATGTTCTTTTATATTTTTTAAGAGAGAGAGAGAGAGAGAGAATCAATTTCATTTAGTTTTTCATGTGATTTCATTCCTCTGACAATTTGTTGTGTACACTGGGGTTCAAACCCACATCCTCACACATGCCAGGTAAGTGCCGTAACTGCTGAGCAATCACTCCAACCCTATTTTACTGCTGACCTATTTGTGTCTTTGGATCTAAAATGAGACTTTTGTAGAGAATAGATAATTGAATTTTTTAAATCAATTCTGCCATCTCTATGTTTTGATTGGAGCATTTCAACCATTTATATTTTAAAGTAATTGCTGATGTGGGACTTGCTTCTTTAATTTTACTATTTGTTCTGTTATATCATTATAATTTTTTGTCCCTCATTTCTTCCATTGTTGTCTTAGTTGGTAATTTTTTTTGTAGTGAAACATTAAAATAACTTTCTTATTTCTTTTTGTATACATTCTTTACCTATTTTCAATGTTGTTACAATGAAGAATATCTTTAACATTCTAGAATTATAGTATTCTAATTTGAATTTTTATAAGCATATATCTACCAATCTATGTTTGCTTAACAGTTTTATTTCCATTCCTTTTACTTGTTGATGTCCAAATTAGATCTTAACATACATGTGTCCAAAAACAAGACTAATAATTTTAATGTACCACACTCCTACATTATTTAGAAACTCAAATGTGGAATTACAAACAGAAGTTACAATGATATTAGCATTTAGATAGTAATTGGGAATTAATAAAAATATATACCTCTTAAAATAGGTAGAAAATTATAAGTGGACTTATGTATAATTGTTATAACAGCTTTTAAGATTGTTGAGGTATTTACCTTTACATCTCCATATGCCTTTGAGTTATAATCAGTGTCCTTTCATTTCAACCTATATTACTTGCTATAGCACTTTTTTGCAGAGCAAGTCTAGTGATAACAAGCTCCCTCAACTTTTGTTTACCTAGATATTTCTATCTCCCTCAGTTTTTGCTTTGATTTATTTGAATATTTTTAGCATATTGAATACATAAGCCCATTACCTTCTTGTATCTTAAATGTTCTGAGAAATCTGTTGATGATGTTACTGAGGATTTCTTAATTGACAGTTGCTTCTTTCATGCTAATCATAAAAATTCTCCTTTGGTTTTCAACAGTTTTATTGTAATATGTTTTCATTTGAGTCTCTGAGTTAATTAGTTTGAGTTGGAATTTACTCAAATTTTTTGGATGCTTATATTCATGTCTTTCATTAGATTTGGAAAGTTCACACCATTATTTCTTTAAATATTCTGTGCTACTTTATGCTCTCTTCAATTTCAGGGATTCTGTAATGTGTTTGTTACTGGATATCCTTTAGAATCTATTCATGTTTCTTTATTTTCTTGAGCCAAAAATTTCTATTTATTCATTTATTTCTGTCAATTTTCATTTCATGTATTTGGTGTGGAAATGTTTTTAACATCTTAGTCTATGTAGCTAAAATTGGTTTCAGAATCGCTAATTCTTTATTTTGCCTGCTCATATCTGAAATTGAAGCCTTCTAATGAATTCTTCATTCCAGTTATTGTATTTTTGACTACATAATTTCTTTTGATTTTATTTGTGGTTGTCTATCTTTTTACTGATATGTCTATTTTAAGATTATTATAATTATATATATATATGTTTACCTTATTGATTCTTCCTTTACTGTCTTGAACATCTTTAAGACAGACATTTAAAAGGCCTTGTCTGGTAGATTTGTCATAAGGTATTATTCAGGATCAGTTTCTATTGATTATTTTCCCTGAAGTGTGTCACACTCTCCTGTTTCTTTGAACGATTGGTGAGCATTTGTTGAAAACTGGACATTTGAATCTAATAATGCAATAACTCTGGAAAATAAATTTTCTACTTTCCCAGCGGTTATTGCTTTTTTTGTTTGTTTATATAGGCTAAGTGGTCTATATACTGAGTACTAACACAAGTATAAACTTAAGTTCTTCTCAAACCTTTTCTGATCTGTGGATTTTCCCTGAGCATGCACAGGGACACTTTTCCCCTTGTATGTGCAGTTGCTTTTTAATGCTCTAAAAGGGAAGTAAGGGCAAATGAAAGGGTAAGGCACCAGACAATTAAATATTTTGAAGTAACTTCAGGTAGACGGGGAGGGGATTGCAACAATTTATGCCTTTGTGATCAGAATGAATGATCATGGATCAGAACATAGAATAATGATATCTAGAAGCAGTATCTTTTGGGACTACTCTGGACACAAGCTATTCAAATTGTTCCAGAAATAAAGCTGCAACTGCTTGGTATAGTGATGAGGAAAAGGGATTGAGTAGTTCCTACTGTGTTAAGAGCTTGAAGTGACCAAAATTAATCACAGTTTACCATGAAACCTTACCCTGGAAGGTTTTATGATCCTAGAACATTGGTAACAACATCAGAAATCTTCATGTGCACCACAATCTTGCCCATGTTTTTTTTGTAGTTATAGAAGAAAGTCTTCAACAGTCTTTGATAGACTATAGAGTGTCCCCAAATAATTCCATCAGAGAAATTCTGCTATTTTAATTTTTGTCTAGGCAAGAAGACAGATTTTTGTTGTTTCATGTTCTGTTTCTTTAGAATTTTCCTCCTATCACTTTTTTTTTTTAATAGAGAGAGGGACAGTAACAGAAAAAGGGAGAATAAGGTTTTTTATTCTTTTTTCTGTTGCTTTTTGTTGTTTTTTTTTTGTTGTTGTTGGTGGTGTTTTGTTTTGTTTTGTTTTTTAGTTTTACATCTGATTTTCATTGCTCCAACACTTAGTTGTTTATGTGGTGCTAGGATTTGAACCTGGGTCCTCATGCATGCAAGATAAGTGCTATAACAGCTGAGCCATCAGTCCAGCCCCTACCTATTACTTTTTAATAACATACATTCTTACCTATTGACCTTTTTTTCTCCAAATATAATTGTCATGCACATTTTTTTAACTTCTATATACCTTTTCCAAGTACAGTGTTTGGTATATACATGGTGGGTTCTCATAAATATTTATATGTATGAATGAAATTCATTGGCTCTGTCTCATATATCATATATTTACTACTTACTTAAATTATTATTTGAAATATTTATTTTAAATTTTCATTCTTTGAAGGTACATATATTCTTGATTCAATAATCCAATATGAATTCCATTTACCTTGTCCTTTATGATCCTTACAGCATTGGTAATATTGTCAGAAATCTTTATATGCCCCATCATCTTGCCCCTATTTCTTTTGTATTTACAGACTTAATTCCTTTTCTACTTTCTAACAGTGAGTAATTCCATGAGCAAGCTTTTTATAGCCTTAATCTAAATCTTCTTAGTGGGTGGCTAACCTTTGACAGTCACTGTTTGAAAAGTCTCATCAGAAATATCTGTTTTCATGGCTCTGTCTTCATATCAGACATAATCCAGAAATTTTCATAGCACACATATTTGTTCTGTCAAAATAAAATAATCAGGATTGCTGCCTTGCTTATGCTCAATAGAAACACTGTAAATAAAACCATCATTGAAGTCAGTAATCTAAAATAACAAAATAGTTTTACTTTTTGAAATATAACCAAGAGTTAAGACAGGAATAAAAGTAAAGTAAAATTTGTCCATGTAGGTACATGGAATTTCACTTGTTCTAAGCCTTTCATGCCCCTTAGTATTCCCTATATCCTACCATACAGAATTGTCCCTGGGTTTAGAAGAAATAGGGGAAAGTAGAGTGGGAGGTTATATGCATATTCTCTCTCTGAATTTTGTCATATGTTTCGTATTAAAAAGAGAAAGAACAAACACCATTTGCCATTGTCTTATTTTCAATTCCTTAAACTACTATACCTAAAGGTGTACAGATGGTTAAGATTCATTATTCTAAGTCTGTAAAGGTTACAACAGAGAAGTCATGAATATAGAAGTTAATTATTCAGGTAATGAAGAATTAGATTCTCCCTTATTATTAAAAAAAAAACAGGCATTTTTCCTTGCCATTTTTCTTGTAAGGCTTTTCGGTGGGGACATAAGGAGAAATCACCAATGAAGAGCAGGAACTGAGCAAGTAGTTTCTGGCTCTGCCTTCCTACTGTTTGCCTTGTCATTGCTTCTCTCCCAGTTTTGTTACTACTTCAACAACATGATCAGCTCCTTTAACATGGGAATTGGTTTCTTTACTTTCTTTTATATCATTGAGACACATTAATACTTTCAGAGTATAGGTTTATTATGCATTCAAAATAGTAAATCGTAACACAGAACTTTTGGGGCTGCGAGTATGGCTTTGTTGTACAGCATTTACCTAGCAAGTGTGAGGCCCTGGGTTCAGACACCAGACACATGACATCTATCAAAATATTTTTTTTACAACGTAGAGACTAGGAACCTTCAAGGACTGAAACATCAAATTCTTGAGCATTGATCTCTCAAACTCCTGACTATTTCTATGTGGAGGGTGCTGTCTTATTACTATAGGGGCAGACTTTAAGGTATTCCATCATCATCTTTACTCAGACTAGGGGATAAGTGTTCTTGCTACTCAGATTTTACATCGAAAGCCATGACATTCTAATGATTGATGAGAATCTGTGATGATTCACGTAATAAAGTAGCTCACGTGTTAAGTTATTCCCAACATAATGCCTAGAGAAAAATCATCTGGTCCATATAGCTTCAATGATGAATAAATTTTAACTATCTGACAGCCAAAGTTACCATTGCGCACATAGTATTATGTTTTAGTCAGCTTTTTCACCGACAAGAAGAATTTGAGAAGGTAAAGTTTATTTGTAGGCTCATCATTTCAGAAGTTTTAGTCCATATAAGGCAGGCTCCATTCCTCAGGGCTCAACATGAGGCAGAACATGGCAGAACAGTGTGGTGGAGGAAAATAGTTTAAGGTATCACATCACGAAGCAGAGAGACACTCCACTTGCCCCATACAAAATACATACCCCAACCGCGTGCCCCAACGACCCACCCCCTCCAAGACCTACCTACCTTTAGTTACCACTCAACCCATATTAGAGAATTAAGTCACTGAGTGGGTACAGGCTCTCATAATCCAACCATTTCACCTCTAGGCCTTCCTCCATTGTCTCACATGTGAGTTTTTGGGAACACTTTACATCTATACGGTAACATTCTGCCCCTGGATCCCAAAAGCTCACAGTTATATCTTAATGCAAAATACATTTAGTCTATTCCCAAGTATCTACATAATCACAACAGTTACCAGATTGCCCAAAAGTCCAAATCCACAGTCTTTTGAAACTTAAGGCAAACTCTCAGCATGAACTCCTTAAAAAATTAAACCAAGTTACATATATGTAATATATAAAGGCACAAGGTAAACATTTCCATTTAGAAAAACAGGAGAATAGAAAAGAGGGATGGGACCAAAGCAAGATCAAAATCTAGCTGGACAAACAAGTCCTGTGGCTCCACAGCCAGCATCCGGAGCACATGGCACCATGATAATCTCTCCGAAGGGCTTCTGCACCGCTGCCACTATGGCCTTGCTGATTGCAGCACACATAATCTCTGTATTGGTTTGTCTGTGCTCAGTTCCTGCAGCTGTCCTTGGCAGAGGTTCCATGGTACTGGCACTTTTTAATCTCAGGGCTCTCCACTGCAGCTTCGGCTTCCTCCTCACATCTCCACACATTGCCCTCTCAGGACCAGTACATAGGGACTCTGATCCTGTTGCACATTCCTAGCCACCCAGGCCTTCCTTTGAAATCTTGGTGGAAGCTTCCATGACCCCTACCTCAAGCATTCTCCAATCCTGCAGATCCAGCACCATGTGGTTCCCACCAAGGTCTGCTGCCAACTCAAGCAGTAGCCAAACTTCCAGGGACACTGGCTGCAGCAGCCTCTGAGTGCCTGAATGGCTGATCATGGTGAATCAACTTCCTAGCTGCCCTGTGCAAGCAGGATACCCCCTGTTTTCTTTTCTCAAAGAAATTTTTACTTTTACTCCCTTAGCCTGAGATGAATGTCTTGCCAATTCCTGAGATTCCCTCAAGCCATCTTCTTATTGTTTCTAGGCAAAGACTTCAGCATCTCTTTTGTGGCAATAATGTCTTTAACCTTGGAAACTTCCTTGGCCCCAGCTTTACTCACACCTTTCAAGTCCAGGGTTTTCAAATCTTTCTTTTCTACTTTCTGTTCTTGATTATCAGAATAAATTTGTCCAAAAGTTGCCAGAAATATCCATGGTATCTCCTGCATACTATGTTGCCTAGAAAATTCTTCCACCGGATTAAGAAGTCCATTGCCTTTAAACTCCGGCTCACAGAAAGTTTCATTACATGGGCAAAATGCAGACACTTCTTAGCCAGAATATAGCATGAATAGTCTCTTGTCCAATTTCCAACAGAGCCCTCCTTTTCCTCTGAACACTCATAAGCCCTATCTTTGCTGTGCATGGTCCTACAACTTCCAACGCTCTTATGTTAGTCAGTTTTTTTTTTTTTTTGTCATTATCAAAGTACCTGATAAGAACAGCTTAGAGGAGTAATAATGTTTGCTAACTCATGGTTTCAGAGGTTCGGTCCATTATCTGCTGACTCCATTCTGGGACTAAGATGAGGTCATGCTGGAAGGTCAGTGGCAGGGCAAATCTGCTCTGCTCATGGTGGCCAGAAAGTGGAGGGAGAGAAAGATAGAGGGAGAAAGAGAGGAGGAGCCACAGGGAAGATAAACCCTTCCAAGGTACACTCCAGGTGACCTACCTCCAGACACCTCACCCCACCTGTCTATAGTTACCATCCATTCAAATTAGGATGGAGTGGTTAGATTGCAGTTCTCATAATCTGATTATTTCACCTCTAAATATTCCTGCATTAACACATGACATTTTGGGGGGCACCTCATATCCATATCATAAGAACACTGAGAACTTCTTAAGAGTAGTATTTGTTTCCAAAACATTTTGGTCTTCCTATTTAATACCTTAGGAAACAAACAGCTGATACACATTTGTTGGCTGCTGGGAGAATAGTACTAACTTCCTTTAGATTAACAAAGCTTATCTTATATTCTGAGACCTTTAGAAATCCTTGAAAATATATAATGTTTATGCATTTTCTCCAGCTCTTTTTGGGATATAGTTCTTTGTTCACAAATGCTTTCTTCCATTATTCATCAATAAAGCCATCAACTTTCATTTTCCAATATAAAAATTAAAACATTTTTCAAGCTTTAAAACAAACCAACAGAGCTTAGTAGGGCGGCAGTTAATGTCATATGAGCCAGGGAAACAATATTGTTCTACAAAAATATTAGAGTAATGATTTCTTAATATTAGCAAGTAAGAACTCTTATGATGGCAAATAGCTTAATAGATTTACATGTTTCAGTCTTTTTATTTTCTATTGGCTTTAATTCTTTCAGTGGATTACTACACATTTCAAAGTCCTTTTTCTTATTGGCATTCCCAGTTAGAAAGTTCCATCTCTTTGGAATATTCTGGTCTTGTGTATCATAATATCCAATTTTTAAAAATCTTTCCCTAAATGTTTTTATTTAAATATAAAATGCTTTAAAATTAAATATCCTTTATTATAAAAGAGAAATTATATCTAGTTTTAAGAGGTTATTACAGAAACAGTAGTAACAATATCAGTTTAAATAACTGATATTCATGTCAGACTTTTAGAAGCATTCAAAGGAGAATGACCAAAGCAGGGAATAACCTTCAATACAAAGGAATAAAAACTAAGTACTAGCTCAAATGAAACCAAATCTCACCTACCATTTCTGACTAATTCAAATTATCCTACTATTCCTTTTGTATTGCAGCTGGTCTTCCAGGAAAGATTAACCACTAACACTCATTTCCTTTGATTTACCATTTATCTTCTTTGTTTGACCTCTTTGGGGATCACTTCAAACATCCAGAAAGCCTATTGTAAAAAACCCCTTGTGATCTTTTATTCTGAAGGATGATATATAAAAGTTTATGGAACTGAGGAGCTGTTTCTGATGACAGTCGCTGAGATTCTGTTCGTGTCATAGAATTGAATTACTGAGAGTTAACATTAAACAGCAACTTAAAAACATGTGGGAAAGCTGAATGAAAAGACATTTGGATATATAAGCAATTTCTTTCTGAATTGGAAATTTTTCATAGATTTCACATGTACACAAAAGATAACATTTAGACCCTCAAAGATCAGAATAAGCAAGCTTACAAAGAAGACTAGTTTAAACTTAGTCTCAATAAATTATAAATATATTTTGCTATATTTGCATTAAGAAATTCATTCTAAATACAATTTGTATTCATATTCACATGATATAATTTCTTACAAAATAGTATAAATACAAACCAACTGAAAATATCAAAATAAATCATAACTATTTGAACGTACATTTGAGAAGTCAAAAGCAATTTTAAAAATTAATCTTAAAAAGTTTTAGCATTTTTCAAAGAATTAACTGAAGTACCTAGTATACTAAAATGTCACACAGACTGAATAGCACTGAAACATAATTTCAATACTAGAATATTATAAATAATAAACAGAAAATTAGATTACTGAAGCAAGAGATACTTAAACTAATTTATATTATATTGGAGTACCACTCTCAGAGACAGAATATTGACTGAACATGTTGATTAAGATTTTCTTTCCTTAACACATATCTTGTCATGTCACATCTTCATTCAAACACTCAGTTGTTCCTATCATTGTTAGGCTTTCTTTAAGGACATTTGTGTGGTGTCCAGGGATATGGCACCTGTTTTCTCCCCATTATAATCCACCACCATGTATGGAGCTGCTTTTCTAATGCAGTACTGCCATAACAAAAACAAGTCATTCTGCCACCCTGATTCCATCTGCTGATGGTATTTTTTTATGTCAATAATCCATAGTCTTCTGTGTATGTGAAAAAGTTCTGGTTACCATTCCTCAACTAAAACTATGTATCATCTTCCATAATATGTCCTAAACCTTCCAGAGAGAGCTTTCTCCTTCACGTTCAGTTACATTTCTATTAATTTACTTATCAGAAAGTATTATAATTATTTGTCTTCACGTTGTGCTCTTCTACTCAGCTATAAGCTCTTTGAAGACAGTGCACTTATAGCTTTTAATCTTTATAATGTAAACATCAATGAATACTTGTTACATTAATTGAATCTTACCACACTCCCATCCATTATTGAAGCTGGCCTTATACATTAATATCCAGTATTTAAATTCTTAGTACAATAGATAATAAGCCCAATCCTATCATCAATTTTAGGTAGCTTTACTATAATTACCCTGATTTTTATTTATCCCTGGCCTCTGGATCAACTTTTAGTCCCTTCTCATATTAGACTTAGGTAATTATAATAAGTTGCTTTCTTCAATGACTATGATTCACATTTAGTGAATTTCAACTCTAAATTTTTTGAAAACTGTTTAGAAAACTGGCTATATTCTAAGTAAGATTTCCTATTTCAAAGAAGAAAGGCTTTAAAAGGCTAACAGACACAAGAGGCTCCTTGAACATCAAATGATACTCATAAACTAACATTTGATGAATTAGGTGTTGAATCAGTCATGGAAACTAAATTGCCCTTCAAATGTTCATGTACAGAAAAGGAAAGTATAAATGCACGTAGTGTTCCTCCACACACAAACTTTAAATGAAAGTTTAGAAATCCTAATAATGTTTTTTAATTAGAGCTGCCCTATGTGTAAGATATTTAGGACAGCCAGATTATTAAGAAAAATTAATTCTCTAAATAACTGTATAGTAGCTATTAATGTGAAACTCCATTATATCAACTGACACTTGGGAAAATGATAGTGAAGTAGCATATTTTGAATAGCTCACTCCATGAATTTCTTGAAAATGTTGTACAGTTGATATTATAAAGGAAGGTATACGATACATTTCTATACTCTCCTCTCAATTTTATTGTGAATCTAAAACTGCTCTAAGATAAAGTCTGAAAAACTGTTAGGAAGTCTGTTGTTCATCATTTTGCCAAAAATAAATATTGACTTAAACACAGTAAAACACTCTGTATCAAGCTGTTTTCCAGGTATATATCACCTGAAACTTACTTTGTTACATGTGAAAATTTAGAATTATTAGTTATTTCTCAATTTGAACTGGCTTAATAATAATAATCTAATTTGAAAAGCACATGATTAAACTGATCATTTGTTGATCTCCATATAACAACTAGAACTTGCAATAATTTGTATTATTGTCTATTCTATATGATATTTTACCTATTTTTATTTTTTAACAATCATGTGTTTACAAAAACCATTTGCTCTTATAGCATTATAAGAATTTCATAGTTTTTATGCAAAATATCTCTCTGCTTACAATGTATGTTATTTAGCAAACTCTATTAAAATTCAAATTTCTTTTGATTATTTTTGCTTCTCTAAAATCTAATACATTACAATTATTCTAAGTTAAAAGCTGTTGAAATATGCATATTTCCTTTTATTATGTTGTATCATAATTACAGCACTCAGAAAGAATAAAAATTTGAAAACTGAAAGAAAAGATGGACTATCTATAATAAAATAAAAAGAATTAAAAAAGATACAGTTTCCAAAATTGAGCTTACATCTGTTCCACATATATTGACAAGGTAGTGATCCCACACTCTTCAACATTCTGAGTGAAGTTGTAGATGTGAAGATTAAAGTGTGTATTTTCACTTTCTGTCTTTACCACTTGCAAGTCAAGTTTGTGATAACATGCAACTCCTGTAGCATATGATAATGGCATTTTTATGTTGGCTAGCATATGCTTATCTATTACTTTATTTTTTATTTTTTTTGGTACAGGGATTGAACCCACAGGTGCTTGAAGACTGAGCCTTAAATACAAATAAATTGAGTCCTTTTTATTTTTTATTTTGAGATAGGGTCTTGCTAAATTGCCGAGGCTGGGTTTGAACCTGGGATCTTCCCACTTCAGCCTCCCAAGTCAGTGGTATTATGCGTGTGTACCACCATGCTGGCTGCTTAGTGATATTTTGTCAACCATGTAATTAGAAAGAAAAGGCCCATGTCCACTTCCTCGATGCATTTTTCCTCCTTTCACCAGTATCATGGATGGTAAATTAAGATGATTCAAATGTTTTCACCTTCTTTTCTCCTGGCCATGTCCTTTTTTTGTGTGCACCTTCCCTGATCAGGCAGCCTTGGTTAGAGGATCATGTCCTATGCCCTTTTCTATACCCCACTGAAATCCTTAGGTCCTGTCTTTCTGTTTTAAAGAATAGAGATTAAAATTAATAGGAAAGAAAAAGGTTGAATAATGTGTAATCAAATACACTATTTAAAAACTTTAGTTTCTCTCTCTCTCCCTCTACAAATTACATCTTTTTACTAATCCAAAGTTCACCATTAATCATGTTATGTAATACATGGTATAATTTTTTCCTTTGTTAATCAGTTATATTAATTTTCAGCTTTTACCTATAAAATACCGTAAGAAATTCAGTAGAAAAACAAAGAAATGCTTTATAGAACCACACAGACTTAGTAGATAAAATATACATTCTTATAACATTATTAGATGGAAGCATTAATAGTGATTCCCAGCTAGTAATTTAAAATACACTTATTAATCTCAATTTCTCACCTGAGCTATCTTCAAATTGGCTAAAACGCCTGTCTTCTCTTCCTGAATTCTGCACAATTTCATTTTGTGGGAGAACATGAGATCATGGGTGTTTCATGTTTCCTACTTCTTCCTTGGACCTCATCATGAACACCATCTTGCTTTGAATTCCATAAATGTCAGAGAAAATGAGCAATAGTCTTTTTTTCCTTTTTAAGAGAGAAGGACAGTGAGAGAGAGAGAGAAGCAGAAAGAATCAATTTTTATTGAGTTTTTCACATGGGTTTCATTGCTCTAACCCTTAGTTGGGCATGTAGGTGCTGGGATTTGACCTGTGTACTCTCCTTTGCTGGGCAAGCGCCATAACCACAGAGCCACTGCTCCAACCCCAAGCAATAGCTTTTTAAAGAGAATTTTGATTCCTTTTGAACAAAAGTGAGAAATCTTACTCTGTTCCTTTCTCTAATAAAGAAATTTATATTATATTATGTAAATGCTTTTAATCCTAGATAAATAGTTTTATACTCATTTTGTATTTACTAACCTGCTTATAATTGCAATATCTATTTAATAAAGTTTTCTGTTTTCTTTTTTTTTTTTAGTGACAAATTATACAATTTGATGGAAAACAATTAATGGAGAATTATGTTAGCAATCTGGAAAATAAGGGAACACATTTCATCCTATGTAATTTACAGATAATTCTATGTAGGTAGGTGTTCAGGATACATGTGATAGTGTGAAATTTCAGGTGAGCAAGAAACTAAGCGAGCACTCAAAGAAGTAGAACTCAGATTTTTTTATTAAGATTATATAGAGATACAAATGAGAGGGAAACATATCAAACCATCAATAACCAATGTATATATAATTTGTTATCCAGGGGTTATGCCAAAACATGGATGACCACCTTGGGTTTCACCTGTTGCAGTTTCCCCCAGAAGAACTCTTGCGTTAAATGGGTATCTCCTGGAGGAATAACATCTGTTTCTGAGATGGTTCCTCTATATTCCCACTCTCCAGTCTCCCAGGATCTTCAAATACCCTCCCCCTACCACATCCCGCTCCCTATGCTTCCAAGTATCCTAGGGAGCCATCCCCATATTACGCTGAGAATCCTACAATTTGAAGTTATTGTTAGGTTAGCCGTTTAACCGACTGCTTCCCCAAGTATTCTAGCTTCCACAGATGAGAGAAACCATTCGGCCCTTGAGTCTCTGAGATTGAGATACTTCACTTAGCATAATTCTTTCCATTTCCATCCATTCGATATCAAAAGCCATAATATCCTCTTCTCTAATGGCTGAGTAGTATTCCATTGTATATATGTACCAAAGTTTTTGTATCCACTTGTGGAGTGAGGGGCATCTGGGTTGGTTCCATGATCTGGCTATAGTAAATTGAGCTGCTATAAACATTGAGGAAGCCACATCACTATAATACGCTGATTCTATCTCTTTTGGGAAAATCCCCAGGAGTGGGATAGCTGGGTCATAAGGTGGTTCCATCCTTAATTTTTTGAGGATTCTCCACACTGGCTGAACCAGTTTGCAGTCCCACCAGCAGTGTAACAGTGTTCCTCTTTTCCCAGAGCCCCAGCATTTGTTATTGTTAGAATTTTGCATTTTTGCCACTCTAACAGGAGTGAGATGGTATCTCATTGAAGTTTTGATATGCATTTCCCTTATGGCTAATGATGTGGAGCATTTTCTCATATATTTATGGGCTTTCTGGACTTCCACTGGAGAGAAGTTCCTTTGAGTTCTTTAGCCCATTTATTGATTGGATTATTTGTGAGTTTGGAGTTTAGTTTCTTTAGTGCCCTGTATATTCTGGGTATTAGCCCTCTCTCCAAGGTGTAGCAGGCAAAAGTTTTCTCCCATTTTGTAGATTCTCTCTTGATGTTCTTGACTAGATGGTGGGTTGTTCAGATTGGAGATGTCTTTATTGATTTTTATTTTGATGATCTGTCTAGAGTTGATAATGGTGTGTTGAAGTCCCCCAGTATTATTGTGTTGAGATCTATGAGGGGATTAATGTCCTTAAGTATTTTTTCCATATATTTGGGGGGTTGTAATTGGGGGCATAAATGTTGATTATCGTTATATCTTTTTGGTGAACTGTCCCTTTTAGTATGATAAAGTGACCCTCTATGTCCTTTATGACTAGTTTTGGTTGGATATTAACTTTGTCAGAAATTAGAATCGCCACACCAGCTTGCTGTTTTAGGCCACAGGCCTGGTAGACGTTTTGCCATCCTTTCACTTTCAGCGTGTCTATTTTTGAGTGTCAAATGTGTCTCTTGCAGGCAACATATTGTTGGATTTTGTTTTTTGATCCAGTAGGTCAGTCTGTGTCTTTTAATTGGGGCATTGAGACCATTCACATTCAAGGATAGAATAGATATGGGAGGCTGATTCACAGACTTTGTATCGATTACAGAGTTTTGAGTCATCTTGAAAGTCAGTTTTTGTATAGTGTGATGATTGACTTGCCCTTGTTTAAGGATTTATCATATTGTTGGCATTATCTTCTGAATGGAAAACATCTTTGAGTATGTTCTGTAGAGCAGGATTTGTGTTCATGTATCTTGCTAGCTTGAGTTTATCGTTGAAATATTTAATTTCCCCTTCATAATTGAAACTGACTTTTGCCAGATATATTATCTTTGGGTTGAAGTTGTTATTTTGTAACACTTGAAAGATATTGTTCCAAGCTCTTCTGGTCTTCATTGTTTGCTCTGAAAAATCCATAGTGATTTGAATAGGTTTGCCTCTGAATGTGATTTGGGGCTTTTCTCTAGCAGCTTTTAGAATTCTCTCCTTGATTTCTCTGTTATTCATTTTGTATATGATATGTCTTGGTGAGTTACTCAATTGATTAGGTCTATTTGGAGTTCTGTAAGCATCTTGTATGTGATATTCCAGATCGATATAAAATGAGGGAAGTTCTCAGTTATGATTTCGCTTAAAAGGTTTTTTAAGCCTCTTGTTTGTTGTTCAGAGTTTTCCTCCAGGCCAATGATTCTCAGATTATTATGCCTCATCTCATCAAATATTACTTGGAAATTCTGATTATGTAATATAAGCTGTCTATCCTGTTTATCTTCTTTGAATTCTAAGTTGTTTAGCCTATCTTCATTGTCCGATACTTGTTCTTCGAGAGCTGAGGTTCTATTTTCAGTAGAGTAAGCTCTGGTGTTGGTTTCTTCCAGAGAGGATTTGATTTGATTTACCGTGTTTTTAAATCCTGATAGCTCTGCTACATCTCTTTTCAGGATTTCTAAATCTTTGTATAGCTGATCTTTCATCTCATGGAAATGTTCCCTTATTTCCATGTAGACATTTTCCCTCATCTCTTGAAATTACTGTCTGAACTCTTTCCTTTTTTCATCTCTCAACTCTTTGATTGCATTACTAATCATAACACTGACACAATGCCTTTGGTTTTCATCTAGGGCTCCAGCCATGGGATCCTTTGGTAGAGAGCTGTGGGGTTGAGGAAGTGAGTTATTTCCCCTTTTCCTCATTTTCTGAGTCCAAGAGCATGACTTGTACTTCAAGAAAGTTGCTCTTGGTGGAGTAATTGGAGCTTCTTATGGCTTTGTTTCATTGTGATGGGTTACTTTGAGAGAGATCTCACAGTGGATTATGAGAGCAAGCCAATGCCCTTTTTGAAGCGTGTCTATTTCTTCAGATAGCAGGGTCTCTCCAAAAGTGGGGAGAAGGGATGACTAGGAATTCAAGGAGGTGAGTTGGGAAGGTAAAAAAATCACTCTTGTCTTCGAGTAAAGAGGAACAAGGGATTAGGGGGGAGTAGGTTATTCTATTAGGACTAAGGAAAATGTAGGATTGGGATGCAGGAAGGGTAAAGATTTTGGGTGAGGGTGAGAGAAAAATGCTTATATTTAGGAATTATCAGAGTACAGGGGAGGAAAAGGTTAGTATGGGGTGTGGTTATCTTCACTCTCCAGAGGCTGAGTCTATCCTGCTATCATGAAATGTTTTCCTGGTTGGAATCCAATGTTATAGGGGTAGCAGCAGGGATTAAAAAGACTTAGAGAGAGTACATACACACAAATAAATATTTACATCCACCAACACTAACTTTAGCATTAACCATAAAGCTAGAAAGGGAAAGAGAAAAAAAAAAAAGAAAGAAAAAATCTGTATAATTAAAAAAAGAAAAAGAAAAAAATAAAGTCAAGTGAAATAAAAAATAATAAAATAAAAAAATTAAAAGCTAAAAAAGTAAAAGAAAATAAAAATAAAAAATAAAAAATTCTTAATGAAAACTTGGATCTATAGACAATGAGAACATCTCTGGGACCTCTGATAGGAGATGGACACTGTCCTTCTGGGCTTTAATATGAATGTCTCTCAGTCTGTGTCCCCCAGCGGGCCATCTCCTGGTACAAGTATCGCCCCCACAATATGTGAGCTTGGCAGATGACTGTTTTAGTTAGGAACGGGACCGGATCAGCAATGGTATCTGTGGCTCTGCTGGCATCCACAGTCCCAGCTGCTGCTGCTTGTAGCCCCGCCCCTGCAGCAGGTCCGGAATTGTGATAAGCGAGAACCTGGAACATAAGGGAGCCTGCCACCGTTCCTGGCCAACCAGGCCAAGACCCCCTATCTCCGGTCACTCTGACAGTCACTCAGTAGCACCACCCCTGCAGCCGATAGGAAACTGTGTCCCGTGACTCCCAGTGGCAGCCAGCCACCGGGCACCCCAGCAATACATCTCCCAGCACAGCTCCCGCTCCCCGCAGAGGGCAAGCTTGGCAGGTGTCTGCTTAATTGGGGTCGGGATGGGATCAGCAATGAAATCTGTGTCTCTGCTCAGACCCACTTGATCGGCTGCTGCTTCTTGCAGCCTGGCCCCTGCAGCCCATCTGGGATTGAGACCAGCTAGCACGCCGAACATAAGGGAGCCGATCACCATTCCTGGCAGAACAGACAAAAACCCCCTATCTCTCCTCAATCCTACGGTCACTCCGCGAACACCAAACAAACAGCTGAACCACAGCACTCCTGGCGGGGCAGACAGAACTTTTTCTGGCAGGGAGTCAGCACAGGCAGCCTTCTGTGTCCCTGGTGGGAGGTGGAAAATCCCCCACCCCCTTTTTTTTCTACTCGTGAAACTCCCAAGACTCAGCTCCTTATAAAAGTTTCAGAAACTAGTACTAGAAGTTCAAATATAGATTCCCCTGGACACACCTTGGACAATTGAGGATGCACTGGATTTTTCCCAAGCAGACCCGGAGCCTCAGGAAATGCTGTCTCCCTTCAGGTTGCCATGTTGGTCCCCCAGAACTCAGATTTGATTACACTGGGAGACCCAGCTGAGTTAGCACTGGCACAATCTGAGCCCCCAAATATAGTGGGATTACACAGTTTTTATAAAGTAGTACAAAAGGTCAGATTACAAAGTCAGTGCAGGTTGCTAATAGATGGGTTTGAAATTAGGGTGATGCAAGAATGGACAATGGCTAAAGTTGGGCAGAAATTTGTGGCAGGAAAACCTGGTTGCAGAAGCAAAGATGGTTGGTTACCTTTATGTAAGGATGTCCATTTTGGTCCTAGGTTTACATCTGGTCTGGGTATAATTTCTCTATTCTGTAGGCTATGAGGTCTGTCTTGGGTAATTTTCCTGTTCATTAGTATGAAAGTAATACCATAAAATCACTAAAAGGTCAATATTTAAGTAAATTTTAGAATTATATGAAAAATCATAGCTAGCTTTTTTACAACTAGAAGCATTGCAATATACATATTTTATTTTACACCAATATATTTGATGCATGATCATTAACTTTGAAATTATATGTAAACATTAAATTTGTTGTAAACATGGAAGAGTTTTTTTTCATAATATGAAATACTTTCTTTGTTTTTTGACCATGATTCAATAAGGATATATTCATCTTTAAATATTTTTCTCATTTATAATAACTATTAAGAAGTTCATAAAGTTTTTACCATGATAAGACATATGTATAATTCATTTCAGAGAAGTAATAATATGACCTCTAAACACAGAAATTTGATAGTATAAGTTGCTTCATTATCTAAATTCATACAGATTTTTATAACAAAGCAGTTATTTTTGAACCAAATGCTGTAATTAAATTTCTCTGAATTGCATTATTACTATTTTCTCTGGAGAATCAAATAGTCTCATTATTGAAGTTTATTAAGCCAATATAAATTAACTAGCTATTGCTGTTTTATATTAGCTATTCAGCCACATTGGACAACTGAATCTCTTAATCTCATGTATCATTGTATTCTTTGAAGCTACTATGAGCAGTTATGTCCAAATGGACTATTTAGAGTAGCAGAGAGGTAAGAGGATGGTACTTTGTTACTTATCTTACCAACTTAGTGATGAGACTGTAATGATTTTCAGGAAAAATCCTATTTTCTAGAGGGAAAGTTATGTACTAGCATCATTTTAAAGATGATTTTAAAGAAATAAAATGTTTGTTATCTTAGAATTTGTAGACTCTGAATAAGTCCACATTCATTCTTGGGTATAGATCTATCAGCAATAGGAAGTAGCAATACACTGTTGTATACTTTTTGCTTAATTATTTTCCTATGTAATTGCTCATCATAGGCTATCTGTAGTGTATTAAGACAACCAAACAGTTTTTTGCTTTTTGTTTTTTTTTGGTGTTATCATTCCCCATTCATGTGAATGGAACATCTGGTGCATCATTCATAGCATCTGAAAAGGTGATATATTAACAACTATTCAATGCTACATATGGGTGATTATTTAAGTTACAAAATGTGGTTTACTTATGTTGGATATTCATTAGATCAAAACAATAAGAAGATTTAATGACCAAGAAGATTTTGTTTTAAGTTATTGGAATTCTTAGTTATAGCCATTCTTTGATTTTTAAAATAATGATGATGCATGCAAAAATCAACTTATAAATGGTAGTCTACTTTGGAGGATGGTTGGACAGTCAAGGCATGCGAGTATAACTGACCATAGAATTTACCCAGGTTCTATTTAACTGCCTCTAGGAAAGATACATAAATGAGATGGCTCTATTGCAGTAACTGAATAACTTAACATTCCAGAATCCCTCTAGCATGATTTTGTTTACTAGATGGTGCAACCTTCATTCTAAGAGCATTTTCCTTTTATTATGCATGTCCCCACATTTTCCCTTGATCAGTCACCTCATTCGTAATTAAAAAGCACATAAAATATGATTATGGTGGATTAGTCAACATTTTTGTTTTATTATGTTAAAAGTACTTTATGATGAAAATAGCGTATGCACCAATAATGAAATCATCATAATCTAGATCAGTTTAAGGTGGAATTTGAAAGTATGAAATTAACCCTAAAATAAAAGCCAAAATATTCATTTTGAAAAGGTAAGAGTTATTACTGAAAGTTATAAAGTTCTTTAAATACCAAAAGTTATTACAATAAGTATAATGACAAGTTTTTCTCTAATAGGGAAGGAGAAGTTAAAGCTTATTAGGAAATAACTAATACAGATTTGTAAGAATACTGTAATATAATGAGTTAATATTGGGGTAGAAGAATAGTGGTCCTAGGAAAATATTATTTTTAATTGGAATACAAACTGCTTTACTTAAAAGTAAAAGAGCACATTGGGTGAATACTAAAGTTCCCTTTAATCTTACAACTTCATAATTAGTACAATGTTAGGTTCATTCTGCTAAATTCTTAGAAGAAACAAGAGTTACATAATATTTGCTGTGTTTCACTGACCACATCAATTAACAAATATTTAATGAGGATCAACCGTAGATCTGACATTTTTCTAGGAACTAGATATACATTAATGAGCAAATCAGGTAAAAGGTTTGCCTTCCTGGACCTTACAGTTACTTGGAAAACAAAGAAAATGAGCAAATGAAGACATAGATATAGATACAGATACAAGTATTTACTATGACAAAAAATAAATAAAGGTAAAGGGAAAAAATTAAAGTGCAAAGTATGCAGGGAGAAATCTACTTCTGTTTTACCCTGGAGGCAGAGTCCTCTTTGGTAAAATGATATACAAAACGTAGGGAGCACAAAGCACAGGGACTGTGTTCATGGTGAAAGAATAGCAAATACAAAGTCTTCAAGGTAGAAATGTGTGCGCTATTTTTTAAGAAATCTCAAGACAATCAATGGGGCTGCATAGGAAGAAAAATAAGCAATGAGGTCAGAAAGCTAACTCAAAACTTACCGACATTAACAGTGACAAATTCATACTCAATTCTAATACCTGTAAGTTTTTCCGTAGCACTCTCATAGTACCAAGTGTATAAACATGTTTTGTTTTACACTGTACTTATTCCATAAAAATTGATATTTTGTATGTTTCTGTTAGAGTAAATTATAATAATTGAACTATTACCTAATGAAAGATAAGTTCTACAGTTTAGTTAACACTATAATTTCATAATACATTTTAATATTAATCACAGGAAGGTCAAAATACACAACTGTTCAATGAATGAGTGAATGCATTAAAATACTTTTACAACAAGCAGTAGCATAACATGGTTAAAAATACTGACTGAGTGGATAAACTGCCTGAATTAGAACTGTTTCTTTGGTTACCATGGGAATTACAACTAACATCCTAAATTTGTAATCATCTACCTTTTATGTTGTCAAGTGGTTTCCATAGTGTATAATAAATTTATTTCTACCCAATTTTTCTTCTTTGATGTTGTTTTAGTCATAAATTATATTTTTGTATCATGTGCCTAATGCCATATATTT
>PVKS010011208.1:0-57456 GCA_004027875.1 Aplodontia rufa
TTGAAACACAAGGTGTGGGAGACATAATGTATTTACAATAGTGCACTTACACAAGAGAGAGAAACAAGAAAGCATATTTCCAAGTAGGTCCCCAGGTCCACATAGGTGTCTAAGAGAAGGGAGAACAATCAGTAAGACAAGGACACAAGGACCAGATAGATAGCTCCACTAGTTCCATCCCAAAGTACAACGCCTCCCTCCTCTAGAACATAGCCTAGAATCATCGGAAACATATATTTCAAAAATGATATTTCTGAAACAATATTTGGTGCCATGGAAACAAAAACGAAAACATACATGAAATGTAAATAAATATTAGAAGGCCTGTGGACAATATTTTCCCCAGAAATATCAGAATTTCTTTGATCTACTATCCTTAGGAAAAAATCAATAATATTGGAGAACTAACAGAATTTATGGGGTAAGATCTTTGGAATTTCTCCAATTTATTCAACAAACATTAATCAAGCTCCTGATAGTTGATTTATATGAAATCTTTATAAATTTAATTAATGATTCCTTATGTCACAAGATAATTTGAAAGAAAATAGCCAATTCCTTTTCTTGAACCTCTGTCCCCTCCACTGTACTCTTCTTGCTTCTGTTCCCTCCTGTTCTCTTCCTTTATTATTTCATTCTTCTCATTCCCTTGCATCTTCTTCAGGAAAATAAGATGACAGAATAATTGCATTAACATTTTATTTTCTTTCTTTAGTTCTGCAATTCTCAAAGCACAAGCAAGTGATACTAATATGATTCAAAAAAAAACTTTAGATGATATTCAATAATGCTGAAACACATGGTGAGAAGGTTTCTCTATTTTCTGTCTTCTCTCTCTTTAACATTGCTTTTTAAAAAAGAAAGTTCCAAAAGTTCTCTAAAAGTATAATATAAAAATATTCCCCTATCTCTCTCCTTATCCTTCTTGAACCAAATCACTTATTTCCCTCATTTATAAAATATTTCAGCTTGCTCATTTATACAATAAGGCAGGAGTTATTTTCAACCTAAAATCAATAAAAGCAAGTATTTTGAAAAATAAAAGCCATGAAAAACATAAAATAGTGTGTCAATGTAAAGAGCTATAATTATTACTATTAGTTTTCTTCTGTACTGTTAGTTGAGAATTCAGAACCACTGAACCTATTTAAGGAATGGTTCAGGACTGAATCGTGTCCCTCCAAAACTCATAGGCTATCTTGCTAACTACCCATGTGAATGAATTGGAAATAGTCCTCAAGGAGATGAATGAAGTTAAAATGAGATCCTAAGAGCAGGACCTGATCTGTCTGATGAAATTGGTGTCCTTACAAAAAGAGGAAGAGACACCAGAGACTCCTCTGTTCCTCTCTCTCCCTCTCCCTCTCTCTCTCTCTCTCTCTTTCTCTCTCTCTCTCTCTCTCTCTCTCACACACACACACACACACACACATGAGGACACAAGGACACAGTGAAGATGCAGACATCTGCTAACAAGGAAGAGATCTCTTACCGGGAACTATACCTTGGTGGAAACTTGACCTTGAACTTTCTATGCTCCAGAATTGTGAAAAACAAATTGTATATCCTGTATACAATAGTTTGTTACAGCAGCAAGAGTATAGAAAAACAGATACCTAAACAAAATTAAATAAAATTTTAATTTTAGATAAACCTATAGATAAAGTTTTAATTTTCAATGCTTTTTCCAAATGGGTATACTCTACTAACTTTCCTTCTTTCCCAGAATGTCATACCTTAATCCTGACAGTCCACTGCTGGTTTGTAAAATATTCACCCTTGAATGGCCACAAGAGTACCTTCTTATATAAGTATTAGGTTATCTTACTTGTTTTAGTCTTTTAAACCAAAGTATCAGCATTGCAGATAACTGAAGCAAATACGTCAAGTTTCATACTATGACTGTTGTTTCAGCTTTTGCAATGATACTACTACATGGCAAACCAACCCAAAGCTCAGGGTCCTAAAACAATAGTTATTTATTCTATCAGATGTTCCTATAGAATCTTCTTCTAGTGGACAGATATGCTGCAGCCTTTGGAATCAAGGTGATTGTACTCCTCACTGCTGGTCTCTGGAGAAGCTGCCATGGCTCCTATCCTGGCAATAGCACGGGCTCAAGCAGGAATCAGAAATGCTTGAGGCTTTGTATGATTTGTAGTGGACACGCTGTTGCTTCATCCTCACCGCTTAAAGAAAGTCACGTGGTACAGTTCAAAGTCAAAATGCACGGACACCACAGCTGTGGCAAAAGTATGGATGCAGGGAAGGGTGAGAATCAAAGACAGCTATGCAACCTACCACAGAAGCAAAAGAAGCTACCGTAGGGTGTTGTCTGTTAGCTTGCTGTTAGCTTGCTTTTTTTTCTGTATTTACAGTCTTCACTTGCACACTCTGCATATTCCTAGAGCTGCTGATATTTCTGTAGCCTTTCTCACCATTCACTAGGCTTCCTTTCCATTCTTCCGCCATTAACTTTTAGAACTGGGACCCCCATCTGTGGGTTTGGTTTTAGCCCCACATGTTAGGGTCAAGGTAAGAGACTTGAAAAATCGGAGAAAAATAGCTACAGGTCTTGGTACACACCTGTACCCTGGCATTGTGGTTTTTATTGTATCCTCCACAAAGAGGAGTTCAAATCCTAAACATTAGCACCTGTGAATCATCATGATCTTTACAGATGTGATCTAGCCATTATGAGGCCATAGTGGATTATAGTGGGCATCAATATCACTCTTCCCTATCTTATTTTTCTTATTAGCACAAATTTACATTCCATATATTAACATTTACTCCTATATGATATGTATTGTTCAATTTTCTCATCAAAACATAAGTTCCATTCATAAATTTTTTTTAAGAGTGAAGGACACACACAGAAAGAGAGAGAGAGAGAGAAAAAGAATCAATTTTTATTGAGTTTTTCTCATGGCTTTTGTTGCTCTGACACTTAGTTGTGTACGTGGGTGCTGGGGTTTGAACCCGTGTACTTGCACATGCCGAACAAATGCTGTAACCACTGAGCAATCACTCTAGCCTCATAAATGTTTTATTAATACAAGAATTACTGAATGGTTTCTGTGATTGTTCAAATAGTAACTATATGGGGCTTTGAAGAGCACTTTTCAATCTGTCTTTAAAATACCAAACTCTGCTCTGGAGGTGTGAAAATAGTCATGGACAATTCATAAATGACCCAGTTCATGTGGCTGTGTCCCAATAAGTATCTGGAGACACCGAAATTGAAATTTCATATAAATTTCAACAGTCATGAATATTATTCTTCTTTTGATCTTTTTCAAGCACTTACAACCATATAAAGCATTTTTAATGCAGAGGTTTTGCAGAAGCTGGCAGTTAGCCACAAATGGCCCACAGGCCATGGTATGTGAACCCCCTTCCTTCAAGAATAAATGCAGAGTGTATGTTTGTCAGTAAATGAATGCAAACATGGAGTTAATCCTTGCATAGAATAAATATGGAGTATGTGTCAGTAAATGAATGCAATGACAGAGTTAATATTTGTAACTGAATATTTTCTAAGGAAGACATGAATAACAAGTTATATTAGGCAAGAATTAGTTGAGAGTCTTTAAACTCATGATTATAATAATAGATCATTAATCTGACATGAAAATATAGAGTGTATCAATGCAAGGTATCATACAATAGAGGTTAAAGACATGCTGAATTTTGAAATCCACACTCCAAAAGGATATTTCCCTCACTAGTAATCAAATAATGTCCATGAATGCTATGTATTCATTTTCAAAAGTGAACATATATTTCTTAGCATTCTCATATTGAATTAGTGTCTGTGTTCACCTTTCCTAAGTCTAGATAATCTTGTCATTGTGTAAGTACGCAAATCAGTGTTGTGTGACATTTGATGCTACACCCTTAAAAGCCATGCAGCTTTATCCCGTGTATCCTGAAGTGCTTGCTCTCTGAAGGCTCCTCTTAGGACACTATATTCTTGACCCCAGCTGCCATGTTGTGAGGAAGCCCAAGTCATTTGTAGAGGTCATGGGTAAGTGCTGGAGTTGACAGTCCCATCTGAGCCCCAACTTCAAGTTATCCCAGCCTAAACTCCAGAAGCTCTGAAATGATGCCAGGCCCACTAGACATTCAAGTCATCCCAGCAATATCTGAGGCTAGGAAAGCAGAGGCCCCAGCCATCACAAAACACAGACAAGTAACCATTTCTGTACTCTTAATTTTTGTTGCAAAAGCTTTTCAGAAATAAATTAATCATAGCATCAAACTGAAAATGAAATCACAGTATAGTTCAATGAAATTAAAAACATTTTTCATTTTGCCCATAAAAATTACTAGAAATTAAAGCACAGGTGTAATGGAAAAATCCAAATTTACTTTAACAATAGTGCCCTGAAAAGTAATTTAGTGAAGGATATGAGAATAGGCTTGATAACTTTTCTTAAATATAGTAAGTTGAAGTTTTATAGAGTACCAGTGAGTGAAATAATTTACTACAGAGGAGAAATGAAAATTTTGAAAGAGATTCTGGCTGAGAACCTCTCATTTCATTTGATTATTCCCATGACCAATCAGTTGTGAAATTCTGAAGCTTTTACCAGGATTTCCATTATTTCTTCCTTTAAAGTGCTACAGACTGGATTTATTTTTTCCCAGCTCCTCTGCTTCATTACCTGATATCTTTTCTCCCTTCTGTAAGCATCTTGCTCTTCTGTATAGCTCTCCTATACCTCCAGAGTTTTTATTTTACGCATAAAAACAGGTTGCATTATGGCCCTGTCTTCTTAAAAAAAAAACTTTAATAAATTTTTTGTATATAAAATAAAGTTGAAAATCTTTATCATGGTCATCAAAGTCTTCAAAGACTTAATGTTCAAATGCTTAAACTATTCCCCCATTAAAACGTTCATCTTCTATCTACATAACCTTATTCACCCTGCTAAATAATGTATTAGTTGATAGACCCTTCATTCATACTCCCTTAGTCAAGAGTGTTCACAATAGCAACCAAGATGGAGAGAAATCCTTCTTTTGCTATTTTTTCATCCAGGCTCTCATCCTGTTGGACTGTGCTGCCAACCTTTGGTGTGGGTCTCCCTTCTCAGTTTGCTGTCCCACATGCCAATCATCTCTAGAGACACCCTCACTGGAACACCAAGAAGTGCTTAATGCTAGGCATTTCATAATCCACTCAAGATGACAATCCAGATTAACCATCACACTGTCTACAACTAGAGAATATGGAAAGAACAGAATTAAGGAGAATGAAAGTTGGAAGAAAATGTTGTACTTGATCATAAATGAGGTAAAGGCTATGGGATCACGAGGAGAGTGGCAGAAGGCATTTGTACACATGACTGGATGTATTTAGGATGCACTTAAGGCAGTCAGTTGCCCCTAGGAAACTTATAGTTACCTGTCCATACACCAACTTAGAGTGTTATGAGTAAGCTGGAAAGCATGTCTATGGTCATATTTGCCAATCATTTTATGGAACCTTAAACACAGATCAATCTTTGCAACTAAAGAATGGAAATAGAGGGAGAGGTTCTAGATTTGTGATGAGGAAGCTGTTTTCTTAAAAAAAAATTGGGACAGGCTATCTGTAGTAGGGTTCTCTAGAGGAATAGCACAAACGGGATATGTACATGCATGATTATAAAATTATTAGGTTGGTTACATGATCAGAAGCTCAATATATTACTATGTAATTATTAAATAAATGATTCGGTGAATTGACCTGGATCTGAGTCCTCACTATATTTTCAAATTTACAGAAATAACCTATGTAATTATTTGATCTGCATTATTTCTTCATTTGTAATATGAAATAATAATATATTCTTATCCTTGAAAATGCTTTGAAGACCAAACAAGGGTGCTTCATCTAACGTAGCATTCAATTAGTTATTATTACTGTTATTAAGCAATCTGTGTCTTTTTGTTGTTTTTGTTATTGTTGTTTGTGGAAGAAACTAGTTCTTTTTCTTTGCAAAATCTAAATTTTAAAAAAATTGACATAATAATTGTACTCACTAATGGAATATGGTGTAATCATTCAACACATACATATGACATACTGAAGAATTTGGGGTAATTAACATTTTCCCTCTCTATCACTTCTTTATATGTGGGGCTTTCAAACTTCTTTCTTCAAGTCTTCATGAAATATACAATAGGTTGCTTTAAGCTGTGGTCATCATACTGCAATGGAACACCAGAATATACTCCTGTCTAAGTGTGCTGTGGTATTTGTTATCCCTAACTTGGATTTGAGAAGTCTACAATGTGACAGGGGGAAAAAATTAACAAGCATAAATTGGAGTTAACCGAAATAGAAAATAGTAATTTGAACCCAATCAGGCTACTGATTATATTTTTAAAATCAATCTTATTTTACTTAAAAATATAATGAGTAATTTAATTCTAATTCTCTCTCCTTACAGCCTACTCTCTATTCCCTTCCCATAAACTATTTTTATTAAGTACTTATCAATTCATCTGATGAGCTTCCCATGCAAAACAAGATAAAAGTTTCTCTCATTTTTTCTCTTAGCATCTGTTTGAGAAATGACTCTTTGCAGAACTTAGAGCAAAAAAATATGTTGCTAGAATATTAAAGCAACAAAGATGATTAAAATATCACACCTTGCCTGTTTCTTTGGCAAGCTAAATGAAAAAATAGAGACACAATATTACCATGTGTTTTTCACATGAATATGTTGGAGAAAAAAAGAACTTAAGAAAACAACTTTTTACTTTGTTTTCACTTATATATTTATATTTGATATTTTTAAATCCTCATAATTTGCTTTGATGCTTCTCTTAAATAGTAGCTTGGACAGCCTAGATATAGAATACATAGTAAGACTTAACATTAATTATTGTAGGCAATAATTATTTTTTGATCAAGGAAAAATACCATTTTTTTCTCTTAGTATTCAGGATATTTGCTCTAAGTTAACAGAACTCAATTTAATATATATAGCTCTTTAAAAATAAAAGATTTCTTGAATGTCTCTTAAATATTTAAATCCCTCAAATCCATTTATATTTGGTAAGATCAAGTAAGCCATCCAATATATATTTTAAACAATTTTATCAGAATTTACATATCATAAAATTCACTATTTTAATGTATATAACTCTTCAACCCTCACTGCAATCTCATTTAAGAACATTTTTCTTACCCCCAAAGAAAACTCTACACCTATTAGCAGTGACTCCCCATTCCTTCTCCCACTAACTCCTGCTACTGCTAATCCTTTTTGTGTCTATATGGATTTGTCTATTCTGGACACTTTATATAAATATGTTGCCATCTGCAACTGGATTCTTCCATTTATTAATTGCTTTCAAAATTAGTCTATATTATATCACGTATCAGTACTTCATTTTTTACAACCAAATAATATATTAACTTTTCACATTTTATTTATCTATACATTTGTTGGTGGACATTGAAGATTTTTTCCATTCTTTGTCTATTATGAACAATGCTACTATGAACATAGCATGCACATTTTTGTGTGGCTTTATGGTTTTATTTCTTTTGGGTTAATACTTAGTAGTAAACTTGCTGGGTCATACAGTAACTATTTAATCATTTGAGAATCTGCCAGATTATTTTCTAAAGTTGCTGTGCCATTTCACGTTCCACATAATCACATATGAAGATTCAAGTTTCTCAAGATCCTTGCCAACATATGTCAATACCTGTCTTTTTCTTATTGTAGCCATCCCGGTAAATATGACTTGCATTTCCATGATCTGGACCATCTTCTCATGTGCTTATTGACCATTTGCCTTTCAATGTCTACTGAGATATTTTCGTCATGTTTAATTGGTTTTATTTTGTTGTTGTTATTGTATTGTAAAAGTTTTGTGTAAATAATCTGGATGCTACAACCTTCTCAGATATATGGTTTTCTCCTAATCTGAAGGTTGTCTTCTCACTTTTTTGATGGTATATCCTTTTGACAGGTAGCAGACATATGTAAGAGATGGGAACATGAAGTTAAGAGAATAATTCTATAAGCTGGGCCCACCATGCTGACCCCCACATACTTTTTTTTAAAAAGTGACTTAACTGAAGCCCTATCTGACTTAAGTCAATAGGATAGGTTGCATTCCTCAGCACACAACATGTTATCTGCAAGAGAAATGCAGATCCAAAATGCCGATAAGAACAATAGAGTTACTCTGAAGCGGGTAGCCAGGATTTTTGTTACTCTTATGACTAGGTTCCAGAATTCAGGGAGATACGGATAATTCCCCCTAACCAGAAAGTCTGTAAGAACTGGTTCTAAATAGAACTGATCAGCATAGTCCCTGGACCTTTACCAAGCACGGTGGGGACTTGAAAGTCTAATGCAATCACAGTTGTGTGAGTCTGAAGTCAGGAAGTGGACCTCAGCAGCACTCTCTGGAAACTTTCCTGGGACCTCCTATAACACTGGAGGGTAGGAGAAGCACGGCACCCTCCTGTTCTCTGAGAGGACCCCCTCTCTCCATTGAGTATGTCCACTGTTCTCTTTTCCTATCCCTTTTAATAAACTCATGCCTGCCAGTCTGAGCGCCATGTCTGAAATCTTTCTGGAGTGATCACAAGAGTGAGAAGGGACTTCAGGGCTGCATAGGTTTTACAGTAAGCCCTTGCCTTGTAACACTTTGAAGCACAAATATGCTTAATTTTGAAGAAGTCTAACAACCCTCCCTGTTCTCTCCACTTATGCTCACAGCTGAGTTGCTTTTGGTATTATATCTAAGAAGATTTTGCTTAACCCATGGTCCTAAAGATACTACTAGATTTTTTTTCTGTCTTTCCGTTAGCAATAATGTAAGAGTTTTTAGCTCTTGCATTTAGATCTGCAATCCATTTTTAATTAAGTTTTTGTGTATTTTTGAGGAAGGAATAAAAATTCTCTTACATTATGTATATCCAGTTGTTCAAGCATCACATATTGAAAAAAACTATTCTTTTCCCATTGAAATATTTTAGCACCTTCAAATTATTATTGGTCCTTGAACTGGTTGTTGGGAATTTAAATAATCTATGCTAGATTTATTTTTTCTTTTTATGATGGTAGGGAATCAAACCCAGTGTCTTACACATGCCAATAAAGCACTTTACCACTGAGCTACATCCCTAGTCTTAAGCAAAGTTTTTGACTGTAATGAATTTAGATGTTAAAATTTTCCTTTAGAGTTTTCTATAGTTCAATAATCCCTTTAAAAAATAGATAACTTTTCAATTCAAAACTTTAAAGAGGCTTTTGGATTAACTCCTAATCTAACTTTCACTATCTCCGAAGATGTGAAAGTTTGTGGAATATCAATTGACATATTTGGGTATTATTCAGCAAATCCTTATCTCTGTTAGTTAAAAAAACAAATGTTCTAAGTAATGTTCCCTTGTGAATTTTACAGATGACAAAATCCAATATTTAATCCCAGTTCAATTACCTGGGAGTCCTTTTTGGTTCTGGCAGTATCTCAAGGCAGATTTGATATACGAAGCATTATAAAGCATAACCTGGGTAGATTTATGTGACCTAAATAGGCACAAGTATTTTTAGCAAGAATATTTTAGCCACAATACATAGAACAATGAAGAGAGTCACATAAATGTTGTGTTGTGAAAAACTCATTACCTACTTAATGATATATTTGTCTAGTATGCACTACTAATTTAAAATGTACTAAATCTTCTTTCTAAGTCATATCTCAAGATCTTATCTATTATGGTCCTGTAACTATTCACAACCTCTCGCTGAGATAGCAATGGTAAAAAGACTCCTATTTTATAAAAGGTCTAATAGTTAGCTTTTACTACAAAACAACCATAGCAAAGTACAAAACAATGGTCAGATGCCTGTAATCCCACTGATTCTAGAGGTGAGGCAGTAGGATCTCAAGTTCAAATTCAGCCTTAGCATCTTATGAAGGCCCTAAGTGTCTTGGAGAGACCATGTGTTAAAATTTAAAAAAAAATCTCTATATATTTTTTAAAAAGCTTTGAGGATGTTAAGCACCACTTGATTCTATGCTGGTACAAAACAAAACAAAACAACAACAACAAAAAAATAACAGTGACTATTTACTTAGCTCACAATTTTGTGGCCAGTTCATCTGATGTAGGATTGTTCACCTGATCTTGGTCAGAATCGCTCAGGAGTCTGTGATGAGCTAACCAGTCAGCTCACAGCTGAGTTGCATAATCTAGCAGGGTCTCAGGTCCTGGAGGTTGGCCAGCCCTCAGGAGCCATGTGCTTCTTGTCATTCAGCAGGCCTGCCCAGATGTGTTCACACAGAACTCTCATGATCCACGCACAGGAAGAGAGGGTAAACCCCAATTTACTTGTACTTTCCAAGCCTCTTGTGTCAAATTTGCTCCTATTCCATTGGCCAAAGCCAGTCAGAGGGTTGGCCAGATTCTAGAGATGGGAAAAAAAGTCACCTTTACATGGAAAGATCTGCAAAGCAATTTACCACATCAGGCAAAATGAGAGCTATGTCATTGTTCCAAAATAAGATCTTTAGCACGAGACTTCCAGACATGAATTCTGTATATGGACTGCCATTTAAACTTTATGACTACTTCTAGGTAATTCCTTTAACAACTGTTTATGTCTCACTTGAGAAATTTTATTATTTATTAATAGATATAATGTAAATATGTAGAAAGAAAAGAGTGGAAGAAGTTTAAAATGAGTTTTTCTGGCTTATCGCCTGCTCCATCGGCAACAATTTCTAAATTGTTCAATTTTAAGGCTTTTGGAAGTAATACTAAGTAAAATATTTGCATGTTTCTGTCTGAATTTATGATGATCAAGAGATTACTAAGCATATTTTCTCTGTATTTCTCCAACCTATCTTCTCTTCCCCTTCTTACATTGTTGATTATATTTTTAAACATTTTAAATCATACAAGAAGACCCCAATTTTAGACCCACCAGCTTGCAGCTACAGGTCTCAATTCCTTATTGTATAAAATAAGGTATTTAGTGTTCTGGTATCACTCCTCCTGTCCCTCATAGCCACCACCTCTGCCACAGGTCAGAAGTCGTCAGTCACTGCATTGCTTTGACAACGTTAAGTTACATAGCATTTGTAGTCTGACCTCTGTTTTTAATAAAGTCACACATCCAAAATGTGGTTCTGGTAATTGTGAGCTAATAAGTGGAGTGAAAAATACAATGAATATATAAATATATTATGTAGAAATCCATGGGGTGCTTGAACTCACAAAGAGGCAATTCTGTGTCCCTTAACTTGAGTCCCTGGAAGGAGAATATTTCAATATCAGTACCAACTGCATTCCATTCCATTCCATCACTTGTTCAATGTAATGACAAATTTCATTTTGCTTCAGTATATAGCATGATTTTCTCATACAGTGTTGGAAATGTCTTGGAGAATTGTATTGCACTTATTTATTTTTCTTGTTATCAGAAAGAATGTATTTGTACTTTATCACATTCCTAAAGCATCCACTTTCTTTATCAAACTACTTGTAAGATGATATAAAATAGTTCTAGGCCATGAGCACAGCTGTCTCCTTATTTGTTTTTATTGTTCCCCTGGGTTAGTTCCATTGTTTCCTAAGGCCTTTGATTTTTCTCTTGGATTCTTTTAGAAATAGTGTATAAAAGATGATCTTAATGAGTCCTTATAGAAATAAATGTAACTTTTCTTTTTAAAAATTCTAGGTCTCCCTTTTTTCTTCCCTTAAAAATTTTGAAGGTATTTTTAAGAAGCAAGGTTATTGAGGTGAGAATTTTAATGGCAATGCAACTCTTAAACTCTAACATGAAATGCTGTTGTGTTTGTTTAGTTTATTCATAATTGTAATATTTGTACAAAAAGAGAAACATTTTGATGTACACTTACCTGTAACTGATTTTTGTATATGGCAGGAGAGAGAAGCCGATATTAATATTTTCCATTTTGATATTCTATTAATCAGATATTATTTATTAGGGAAATATTTCCTTTTCCTCTGGTTTCCAATGCTACATTTGTCATAAATCAAGTCAATTAATACATAGATCTTTGTGGACTCTCTCTTGTGTTCCATTGTTCTCACTCAATCTTAGCACTGTGATGCCCATTCCTAATTTATGGTAAATGTATACTAATAGTGTAATTAGATTTGGTAATGTAGGTGTGTCAAATCATCAAGATAATTGTAATCAATTTGACTATATTTTCATGTAAATCTTATAACCAACTTACCAATTTCTAAAAAATAATCTGCTAGTAATTTGATCAAAATTTTATGGAATAGATAAACAGATACATTTGATGAGAACTGACACTTTAACAATGTTAACAATATTAATTCTTCATGGTTATGAAAATGGTATGCATCATTATGTTTTTTTAATTTCCTTATTTTCTAGCAATAAAATGTTGTAATTTTCCATGTGGAGATACTGCACATATTTTATTAGATTTAGTCTAGACATTTGATATTTTTGAATCTGTGTAAATGATATCATGTATCTTAATTTTATGTTCTAAATATTTGCTGCTGGTACATATAACACGTGATTTTACTGATGATCTTAAAGCCAGTGACTAAAGTAAATTCTGAAGGTTCCTTTAGATTTTCTACACAAACAAAGCAATCAAGTCATGTTGCCTCTGCATTGTAATAGCTTTATTTGCTTGTTTTTCTTTTATTTGTCTTGTAGCAGTGGGTAGAACCTCTAGTTCAAAACTGAAAATATAGCAGACATTCTTGTATCAATCCTGATCTCAGGTTTCTTTTCATGCAATATAAGTTCAGAAAAATAAAGGTTCTTTTCATTCCTAACTTCCTAAGGATTTTTATCATGAATGATAAAAAAATTTTATAAATGATAAAATGAATAAATTCAATGAGCTCTTTTTCTGCATCTACTAAGGTGATTATATAATTTTGCTATTATTCTTCACTATTGAGATGAAATACATGAATACACATGCTAGCAAGTCCACCATTGAGCCACTATTATTGCTTTTAACGTGTATGCTTTGTATTTCGTTTCTTGCCTAGTTGCTCTGTTAGAATCTCTGTTACTGTGTTGAATAGACATACCGAGAGTAGTTATCCTTGTCCTATTCCTGATCTTGGAGAAAAAGTTTGAAGTTTTTCACAGTTCAATATAATATTAGCTCTAGGCTTCTCAGATATGTCCTTTATTATGTTGAGGAACTTCCATCTTTTCATAGTTGATTGAGTTTCATTATAAAAGTATGGCAGGTAATATAAATCTTGGGGGACACCACATGTCTATGGTGGTGCCCCCAAAACATCTCAGGGATTAAGGAAAATGCTGTTGCTCAGGACAAGCAATGTGGTCTAAATAAAAAAGAGAACTATGTAAGAGCAGCAGCTGTTGGGGTGACCTTGCTCGTGTTGGGGTTAGCAGCAATGGTCAGAACTGCAGCCCTAATCCTGTGTTAAGCATTTGCAGAAGGAATTAAAACTGAAGCCTGTTACATGTTTAACTCAAGCAAAGATTACTACAGAATTACTCGCTCAAACATGGAATACTGATGAAAACTTGGAAATTAAGCCGCTGCTTTGCTAAACAAAGGTAAATATTCACCATGAGCTAAACCAAGGGTGGTGGTTAGTCGAAAGAACTGATACCCCATAAATGCAACTTCTGTGAACCCAACAACTCAGAAAAAGAGGATGAGGAATGGGATAAGCTGGCTGAGGTGTCAGAGCCATAACTCAAAATGTGAAGACAGATAAGCCAGTGGGAGTGGATGTTGAGAATCTGCCCCCTCCTGACCAGCACATGAATCTCTCCATGAGAACTTAGACAGCAAATAACACCAGTCCTGATACTGAAGCATTCACCGCAGGAATGAAAGACACATACAATGGAATGTTATTTAGACTTTAAAAAAAAGAAGATCCTGATTTTGTCACAACATGGATATATCTAGAAGACATTATACCAAGCCAGACACAGAAATATATTATACCGTGATCTCATTAACTTACAAGTAAAATTTTTTTAAAAAGACAGTTGTAAAAGCTATAAAGATAGAAAATAAAACAGGGTGCTAGTGATGGGAGGGCAATTGGGGAGATAGGAATCAAAGGATACATACAACAGCAAATATATAACATGAAGAAGTCAAAAGATGTGATGTATACCATGATGGTTACAATTAATTACGGTGTAATGCACTTGGAACTTTTGCTAAACAAATAGGTTATATTTGCTCTTGCCACAAGGAGGAGAATGGGAACTGTGTGAGATGATGAATATGTTAATTTGTTCTACTCCAGTAATCATTTTACTCTAGGTGCACTGTATCTTATAACATCATATTGTACACCTTAAATATGCACAATTCAATTTGTTTTGAAAGGATGCTTCTCTCCTCATGCTTATAATAGTCTCTTAAATATCTCTGGGAATCATAAGCTTTAGTTATTATCTCATTCCCTGCGTCAGTTATGTACACCTTTAATTCTGTTCATCTTTTTGCTTAGTTTGTTCTTTCTCTTTGTCAATGCTAGCTTTTTTTCAAATATTTGTATATTATTGGCATCCAGTCATTTATTGTTGAAGGAGTATGCTGATAGTACGAGCAGCTGGCCTTTGCTGTCTTCAACACTTAAGGAGAAGATTCATGCTAAACGTGTGCCTGTTATGAGAGGATGCTCTTGTCTTACACTCCCTGCAATAACAGGGTAGTCAAGCAGCTGTGCCGATCCTCCAAATGGCATAACAAGATGGCCTGAATTTGGATAATGCATCTCCCGCATGCCCAAGCTCTGCCCAGATGAACTTCTCTTTAGAAAGATTCTCAGATTCTTTTTTGAGAATGAGTCTTGCAGCTGCACTGAAGAGGTGGTGGAGCAGGGCTGGAGAAGCTATTCTAGAAGCAATTCAGCAAAAGCATCAGCCACCCCCTTACATTCTATCGTTTCTTGTTCTGATGTATGGACCTGCCAGTTTCACAGGCCACAGCGTGAAGAACTCCACACTCAGTTGCTAAGTTCTGAGCTCATTTAAATCACATGTTGCTCAAATTACAGCTACCTTCTCTCTTCCAGAAATGGATGGAGATCTTCATTTTGTTCATGTTTTCATCTCCTGTGAAAATCACATCCTGTCCATTAATGTTCTACCTTTCTTTTGCATTGCTTATTATTATTTTAGAAACAGACAAGATGAAAGATTCAGCCATGTAAGATTCTTAAATTTAAATATCTAAATGTGTTATTTTGAATATTGATTTTTTACTTATTAATGCTATATCAACAATATGCAACTAGTGAATATGAAGCAAGAGAATAGAATACACTCAAGATTATTTTCAAAACCTTTCAAGAGACACAAACACACAAACACAAACATAAGGAGGTATAAGGAGAACAAAAGCAAGAGAAATTCTCCCTGTTCTCAGGGAACTACTTATGAAGTTTTATGATTTTAAACTCAAAAAAAATCAGAAATATGCTGGAAGAAGATCTAAGATTTGCCTCCACTATAAATCCCCAAAAATTAAAAATTAAAAAACATTTTAAATGTCCATATTTTTAAAAAAGAATATATCACTTAGAAATATCTTGTTATCAATAAAATTTTTTACTGCATTAACAAGATAACTTTGCAGTTTTTTTATTTTAAAGTCACGTATATTATTGAATTTGAAAATAGAAGAATACACATCTTCACCTCCCCTTTTCCTATCCTCTATCCCAATGCCAATCTCAGTTCCCTAAAGTTAATCTCCATGAACTGGAAAAGTGAAATTAGAGGGGATTCCTCGGCCCAGGATTGATAAGTAAGCAATTTAACTGGCCATGATTACCACCATAGGAAACCAGATCGGTAAATTATTTTATAAGGCACAAAGAATTCCCATGTTATACCACTTTTTAATTTTCAAAACCTATTTCCTTAATGTAGAAAAAAACCCACTTTCAAGATGTAGTGATTTATTCTCCATTTGCCTCTTAGCTTTCCCTTCTTCTATTGTCTATACTGCCCTTGGGGAAGAGCTCTTCCCTCTGGGTTATCTCTTGTTCCATCTTCCACTTCATTTGGACCACTAGGAAATACTGGCTGGAGATCAGAGGGTGGAAAGTGATTTCTCCTCGCTCCATCTGTACATCCCTCCCTGGTCTCCAAGAAGAGCTCTATCCCTGCCATCTACAGCCTTCCTCATGCTTCTCCATTGAGTCCTTCCCACAGCTGGTAATCTCTACTCCTGCCAGTCCCTTTGGGTTCACATCCTTTGATTGGTCTCTGAATCCCACCCACATCTTTGTAATTAGTGTTTTCACCATGTCAAACTGGGTGAGCTGTTTCTGAGTGAGACCTTGAAATGTTTCAGAAGTGAGTTAATTTAAATCCCATGGGCAATGCTTCCCTAGGATGGTATTTCCAATGAGATTCTCAAGGGGACCCTAAGTAAACCTGTAAATCTCTGCTATCCTTATGGTTACAAATTCTATTGATCCCTTTATTGGTGAATTTTTTTGAGGTTTACAAGATTTATTTCCTTAAAAATTAATGTGCTGTAAGATCACTTAAAACTTGGGCATTTAAAATGTTTAATAGCTTTTAGGCCAGTGTTTCTTAATCTCAGCTGGAGAGTTGTTTAATACCAATTATAATAGGCAAATTTTTAAGATAATCCTCAAAATGTCCTGCATGCTCATTCCCAGTTTGTACTCTCCCATCATCTTTGGGACTGTCAATTTAATCAATCTCACTTCCATAATCAGGTTCTGTTACAGAGAACATTTAACTGTAACAAAGGAAGATTATCTGGACAGGCTTGATTTAATCACTCAAGCTCTTTGAAAGCAGAAAGTTTATCTAACTAATCACATAGGAAAAAATTAGAAAGATTTGAAACATGAAGAGGGTTGATATTAAGGACTCTTTTGCTGAAATGGAGGGGACCACATGACAAAGGTCTCAGTGTGGCCCCCTGAAACTCAGCATGATTCCTGGCCAATAGCTAGGAAGGCAACAGTGACTTCAGTCATACTACCACAAGGAAAATAACTCTGCCAACAACCTATGAGCTTGGAAAAATCAAGAATCCAAGGGAGTGGGGCTCGGGGGTAAATCTAATTTTTAGAATTTATATATATTATATTATTTCATTGGAAGCTTATTTGATTGTCCAACAGATTTCTGAATTAAAAAAAAAAGAATCCAAGAGAGAACTGGAGCATTGGCCAACAAATTGATTTAAGTTTGATGAGATCCTGAGCAGAGGATCCAGCTACTTACATGGATGAACTTCTGACACACAGAAACTGCAGAGTAATACATTTATGTTGTTTTAAGTGCTAAATTAAGTTGGTAATTAATTAAGCAGCAATAGAAAAGTAAATGTTTCAAATTTAAAAATCAATGGTCCAGTCTTCAACATTCTGGTTGGTTCGTTGTTCTGGGTCTAGGCATGGGTATCCAACACTGCCTGTCCCAGATGATGCTAATATTCAACAAGCAAAGAAAATTCCTACCTGTGTTAATCAGTTTTCCATCACTGTGACAAAATACCTCAAAAGATCAACTTTAAGAAGGGAAGGTTTGTTTTGGCTCATGATTTCAGAGGTTTTAGTCCATGGTCAATTAAGTTGACCACTGTGAAGTACTCTCTGCTTGGTCACAATGCCTCATGGCAGTAGGAATTCATGACAGAAGACTGCTCACCTCCTGCCAGCCAAGAGGGAGAAAGGTGGGTGGGGCAGAAGTCTTAATAGTCCCTTCAAAGAAACACCCCCAATGACCTAACTTCTTTCCACTAGGCCCCACCTTATTCTCCTTTACTGAATAGGAATAATCTGAAAAGTAAAAGCCCTAGTGTTGTTTCTTCTTTCCAATTTGTTCATTCAACTAACAGCTATTGAATATTTATTAAGTGCCAAGAGCTAGACCCTGGGAATTTATTTAACATAAGAAGATTAGACCTTGTTGCTTCCCTCCTGAAGCTCACAGTCCAATGTAGGAAAAAACACACTTTTTAAGCACCATGTGTTTTCCTGCACATATAACAAGATTTATGTCAATGAAAACAAAGTTGTCTCATAGGAAATAAGGACTTGTTTTAGACTTAGGTCCTTAAAGTGCATCTCTAATTATGGTTTTTCCTCTCAATTACTTGAGTTTGAACCACAAAGACCTGTTTGGGGAAGATAAATCTGCCTGGAATGACCTCAATCAGTGCTCATTTGGCATGTGTACAGAGGTCATTTGTTTCATTCAAGGAAAAAAAATAGAGAAATAATTTAACAGAGATTTAGCCCTTACTTTTGGTGGCAAGATACCAGGATTGTCACTGTTGGATGTCACAGTAAATAAGTTTCTTATAGATCATGTTGCAAGAGTTTGGAGAAGACAAATATTAAATAAATATTATCACAAAGAAATGTAAAAAGCCTACTGTGATAAAAAAAAAAAATTCCAAGGGAGTGTGCGTACAATACAGGAATTTGACTTAGCGTCCAGGCCTGGGAGTGTCAGGGAAGGTGTTTCTGAGGTTAATCAAGGAAGATGAGCAGGCAGCAGGTAGAAAGGAGAGGTGGGTTGGGCAACTCAGCACTCAATGGTGGTCCTCAGGTTTGGATGCCAGTTAGAATCAATTCCCCAGGGAGCTTCTATAAAGACTGATGCATGTATCTCTGCCCAGGAACCCTGGTTTAATGTGTGTGGATTGAGTCTATGCATCCCTAGATCACCTAAACATATTCCCACATCAGAAAAAAAAATTGCAAGTCCAAAGGACTTATGTCAGGAGGAGAATCAACAGACTAATTGCTAAAAGAAGGCCAGGGTAAAGAAAGACATGACCCTCCCAGATTTTCTGTAAGGACAGACATGTTGTGAGATGGACCTGCCCTCCCTGGTTGTTGTTTTTAAATATTTTGCTTCATGTTGAAATATAATCACTAAGAATTCAAGATACAGAATCAAAGAGACTTCAGCAAAATTCAAAGGATCATCCCATCTTTTAAAAAATGAATTTTAAAATTAAATTTTATAATTCTCTGTTCCCACCCAGCTCTAAATTTTAATGTAACAATGGTAAAAGAGCAAGAGAGCTCTCCCAAAAGAAAGGAAGAGGGCTCCATTTAGCAGCACATGCGTTTTCTTTTCAGCTTGCCCAATCATGCAGTCAATATTATACTGCAGACATCAAAATAGAGTTCACTTATACTGACAGGAGTGCAAACAACCTTCTTAATAGTATTTTGGTAGCAGATTAATAATTTGCATATGGCTTAGAAATGAAGTTGATTGATTTGAAATAATGCTCCAAAATCTCTTTTGGCATTCACAGAGCTGATTGTTCACAAATTAACAAATAAGAGGTTTATGTCTCTTATCTCAGACTGTCCTACTCTGCTACAACTAGCAGACCCAATAGCTGCTTTCCTAACTCCTTAGCATGCCAGGCTTTTGCACTCTTACTTCCTCTCAGATTTCTTTATTTTTATTTATTTATTTATTAGGTACCAGGGATTGAACCCTCAGGAGTGCTAAACCACTGTGCCACATCCCAGTCCTTTTTTATTTATTATTTTTTTAATTTTGAGACAAGGTTTTGTTAAGTTGCTTAGGGTCTTGCTAAGTTGCTGAGGCTGGTCTCAAACCTGTGATCCTCCTGCCTCAGCCTCCCAAGCTGTTGTATGACAGGCATATGCTCAATTTGAGCCACACTTGGCTCAAATTTCTTTTTCCATTTTCCCCATGTTTCACTTCCTCACTTCTCTCAGAGTCACCTAATCAGAGTAACTTCTTGACAACCCCCCAATTAAAAGTAATAAAATGATTCTCCAAGCATCTACTTTCCTTCAATTTTATTTACTGCATTTATCAACCTCAGTCATATTATAACATTGTGTGTTTGTTTTTTGTGTCCTGGGCTAGTAACTGGGTTGAAATCACCCACTCTATCTAACTTGGTTGCTAATTCATCTTTGGCTCCTAGAATGGAGATCGGCACATATGTCATGATTAATATTTAACTGTTAGATTAATATATGAATGTCAACAGTAATAGAACAAAAATGTGCTTTAGTAAAGAATGTTTCTGAAGTGAAGACTTCAGAAGTTATACAAAGAAAGTAAAGTAAGATACAAATGGACATCTGAATGCAAATTGTAATACCTTTCATAGACAGCTATTTTCTGGATTGTTGGTGATTAAATTATACAGAATTTCAACCTTCATTGAAAATTGCTCTTTGATAGATGTGGTCAGTAGAATAAAAGTTAAATTAGTTTTTATGAAGCATATTCCATTAAATTCCACAGGCATTTTATTTCATTAGGGCAAATAAAACTGTGATTTGAAGCTAAACCATCTTTCATCTTTCTGTTAGTAATCTCTGTGAAATAGATAGTGATATATATGTTATATGACAAAAAGAGCTATATAATGGAAACGTTACAAAGCAATGTACAAGTTATACCCAAGTACGGGAAACAGCAAGTGCAAATACATTTTTTTTTTTTGGTTCCATCTCAGTTTTTCCCTTACCAGCTTTGGTATTATGCTAAGACAATTAGTATAATAGAATGTTTCAATGCAATGAAGATTGAAATCCCTATAATTTGGATGTTCCATTTCTCATTCACAGTTCTGTAGAAACTTTTGTGAGCATTTATCCATTAACATGGAATAATCCCATATTACTACTTTTTGGTGGACTTATTCATTGCTTAGATGCAATTAATATTCACTGACAGGAAAGGGGATGGCAGTACTTTTCAAAGTTAAATATGCTCCAGGAGCAACAGGGAGACTTTTTTAAAACACAGAATGATGTCTTCGCTCGCAGATGTTTTGACTCAGAAGATTTGGGGCAAATTTGTAGAATATGCATTTCTTGCAAAGCTCTCAAATGCTGCCTATAAATGTTCATGGCTCCAGGACCTTACTTGGACTAACATCAGTCAGTTGGGTTCTGAGTACACCATTTCTTTCCTTGGTCCGTTGTCCATTTCAGAGCCACCCTGTGAAACAGACTCACCAAAGCATCTGAAAAACATATCACATTAATGGGTTTTCATATGTTACACCAAAGAATAGATACCAGTTGGTCATACTGTATGATCCTTTAAACGTGCAGTTGAAATTGGTTTCTTAGCGTACTGTTGAGGGATTTTGTCTCTATATTCAGTAAGAATTTGATCTGTCGTTTTCTTATAATATCTTGGTCTGGCTTTTGTATCAATATAATGTTGGCCTCCTAATGTGAGTTTTGTAAGTTCCCTTTTCATTTTTCATAGAGATTAAGGAATGATATTAATTTATTAAATGGTTGGTAAATTCCAACAGTGAAGCCATCTGATCCTTGGCTTATCTTTTTGGGGAGGTTTCTGATTAGTGACCAGCCTCCTTACTCATTATAGTTTTATTTTGATTATGTGTTTCTATCCATGTTTCATACTTAGTACATTTTATGTTTCTATGAGTTTATCATTTTTAGGTTATCCAATTTGTTGTCATATAATTGTTTATATTTCTATTGCATCAATTGCAATATCTTCTTTCTTATTTAATTGTTCTCCTTTTAGCTTTAGTCTAACTAGAGGTTTGCCATTTTTAATTTTCTTTTCATAAAATCTACTCTGTGTTTCTCTGATTTTCCCTACTGTTTTTCTAGTCCTATTTTATTTATTTCTGCTCTTATTTTTATTATGTGCCCCATTCTTCTAAATTTGCATCTAGTGTGTTCTTCTTCTAGTTCCTTGAGGTACAAAGTTGCTTATTCAGGATCTTTCCTTAATGCAGGCATACTTTATCACAACAGACTTGCTTTTATAATACTGTTGCTACATCCAAAAATTTTGGTATGGTGTGTTTTTGTTTGTCATAGATATTTTTGAATTTCCTCTTTATTTCTTCTTCAGTCCATTGAATCCTCAAGAAGTATGTCAATTCCCACATATTTACAAATTGTCCCGCTTTCCTTCTTAAACTGATTTCAATTTTCATTTCCTTGTGGTCATGTTTTCAGCCTTTCTAAATTTGTTCAGGCTTGTTTATGACCTAATATGAGATCTATTCAGTAGATGGTTCTGTGTGTGCTGGAGAAGAATGTGTGTTATGTCGCTGCTGAGTGAAATGTTCTGCACAGGTCCGTTATTTTCATTTGGTCTAAAGTGTGTTCAAGATTGCTATTTTCTTATTGATTTTTGGTCAGGATTTTCTTTCCATTACTGAAAGTGAGGTATTGAAGTCTCCTATTATAATTGCATTGCCATTTGTTTCTCACTTCAATCTGTCAACATTTGCTTTAAATATTTTATTGTGTTGTTCATATATATACATATATATATATGTTGTATCTTCTTATTTAATTGCCATTTTATTATATTTTATAATGTCCTCTGTCACTTTTGATAGTTTTTGACTTAAAATCTACTTTGCCCGATATAAATATAGCCACCCCAATTCTCTACCATTCTGCACAGAACATATTTTTCTATCCCATCAATAACTGCTTTAAATGTAAGTAAGAGTAAACATTGCATTCAAACTACATAGAGTAGCCATATGGATAAAAATCAAGCTATATGCTGTCCATAGAAACTCACTTTAGAATTAAGGAACATGCATAAGCTAAAAAACAAATAAATTATTAATATTATTAGTTATTTCAAAGTAGGAAAATTTATTCTGGCACTTTTGTTCTTGCTACCAATTCCTTGAAGACATATTTCAGACAGAACAGTATCTGTCCTCGTTCTTCCTCCTTCCCTCTTTCTCCTATTTTTCTTTTTCTTTTTCTTGATCCCTCACATAAGGTGGTAGACAATATTTTACTGTTTACTTTTCTACTAAGAATCACTTTTCTTTATGTGTGTTTTTTTAATTTTAATAAATAGCATCATTTTCTACATATCTTTTTTCAACTTCTCCTAAATTTGAGGCTCATTGGATCATCCTCAGTTAATAACAGAGTGTTTTCGTTGTTTATTTGGTATTTATTTTCCCAGAAGGAAGTTGTAATTACTGTATCCAATGGAGTAACATTGCTGGATTTGCCATAAAACAGTGTCAACAACAGTATTGCTTTTACCTAAGACAAACAATCACAGAATGATTCTGGCTATTTCAGTGTTCTTGTTTTGTGGATCAAGAACTGAAATGATGTGCCCAGCTGGTTCACAAAAGCTTTGTATCTTATTTTCAAGAATCAAGGAGCTTCTCACTGAACAAAAAGGGTTCCCTTCATCTATTTGTTAATGATCCAATGTTAACAGTTCCATATTTAAAACAAATGCCCCGATATACAGTGTTACCAGATTTTAACATCAGCACATCCTGTTTACCACCCAATATATTTAAAAAATTATTTTCTTAAATGCATATGTAGATTATTGTTTTATATATATATAATTTTTTGGTAAACCATTTTATTGACTTTTTAAAATCTTTTTTATTTTTATTTTTGAACAACCATACAAATTTTTAACACAATAATATAAAATGTGTATAGTTTCTGGATATTAGATTTACCCCCAGGAGTGCCCCCCCAATTTCCCACTCATATACCTCCCTTCCCTTACCCACAATATCTCTAAAAAAGTATTTAGCTGTATAACATTACACCTTATCTGGATTTAACACATGATAATAGACCACCTTTCTCAATGGCAAGGGTCTAGTTCCAACCTCCACAGATGAGTGGAGACATTCGACCCCTGAATCTCTGGGTCAAGCTGATTTTACTAAGCATAATTTCTTCCATAGCCATCCATTTACCTTCAAAGGCTGCAATATCATTGCTTCTAATTGCTGTGTAAAATTCCATGGTATGTATGTACCACAGTGTTTGGATCCATTCATCCAGTGAGGGACATCTGGGTTGTTTCCATAGTCTAGCAATAGTAAATTCAGCCACTATGAACATAGAAAAATATATAATTTTTAAAGAGGGTGAGAATGAGTTTGATAGAGAGAAAGAGAGATCCAATTTTATTTATCTTTTCATCTGGCCTTTGCTTCTCTGACAGTTAGTTGTATATGTAGTGCTGGAGTTCGAATATGCCAGGCAAGTGCTCCAACCACTGAGCCACCACTCCCAACACCTATAATTTTTTTAAATTATTATTTTACAGATAACTTTATCTAAATTAAAATTACACTCATATTTTTTTCAGAGACTGATAATATGTAGAAAGTGTGTTTTTTTCAGTGAAACCATGGAATATTGTTTATTCATTTTCTTTCTGTGGCAACCTCTTATACAGTCTGACATTTATTGGATGCTTGAAAAATGGCAGTAAACATATTAATAGTATTAGAATTACTGATAACAGAAAGAGAACAAGGAAAAAAATAACAGCACTGCTGATCTCACTTTTATGACCTTTCTTTTCCATACCAACAGTTGTTTTTCCTATTGTAAATTATCACCTCCGCAGAAGGGCTTTCGTTGAGAGTCCATCTTTCTGGTACAACAAAGTATAAGCATTTTGTGACTTATATTTATGACTCTAAGTCTTTACATTTCTAATTCTATTGATTGTTAAGAATTTAGAAAATTTGCTGTGCAGGCAATGGAGAATATTTATATTTCAAAGATGCAAGTACTGTTCAGTAGGAGCCAAAGAAAGCTGCATGCTACCAGAATGTGCAGCATGAAATGGTTAGAATAAGGTGCTCAAGACACATAGCAAACTCTTTTAACTATCTATGTAGAGGTAGGGATTTTTTTCAAGAACTTTACAAAAAATATTTCATTTAATCTTCAATAAAATGAATAAATAAAATGGGTACTCTCATTATCTTCATTTTACAGAGAGGGAAATGGAGACAAAGACACTAAGAAACTTGCCAAGGTCACAAAGCTAAAAGTGATGGAATCAGCACTCATAGAGGAAACTTCACCCTTTATTCCATGACTCAGATTTTACGGTGTATTTTCCTCATGTTTGTATAGCCTTGATATTAAAGCTGTTGGTGTGCTGTTCCCCAGATATGGTGAGTTCTGGCTGCTACCTACTCGTAGTTGTCTTTTCTCTGGTGATCTGGCATTGGCCAATGGGGGTCACCTTGGCTAGAAACACTGGTCAGGTGTGCTGTCTCCTCCAATTTTGGTTGGGAGGGAGCAGTCTATACTTTATGACAGAATCGGATAGAAGTATAAAGAAAGCCCATTACCTTAAAGTGACCAAAGCCATGGAACCATTTATATTCCAGAGCTTTCCATGGGATCAGGTTGATACTAGATTCAACCTTAAACTACATTTCAGCTTGACTTCTCCCTATGTCCCATCTTGCTTCTTTGACCGTCCTTCTCCTAAGAGCACTTCCTCAATCAATCTCTTGCACAAGAATCCCCATCTCAGTTCCGTTTGGAGAAATCCTGAGCTAAATAGACCTTACTGCACACCCGGGCTTTAGATTCAGCATTGGTCCACAAGGGCTGGAGCAGTGACTCAGCGCTTATGGCGCTTGGTTAGCATGCTGTAGAACACGGGTTCTAACCCCAGCAGCATGTACACAAACAATAAGTGTAGGAGCAATAAAAGCCACATGAAAAACCAAATAAAATTGATTCTCTCTCTTTCTCTCTTTCTGTCTACCTGTCCCTCTCTCTCTCTCTCTCTCAAAAAAAATATTAAATAAAAACAAAAAAACAAAAGCAAACAAAGAAACAAAAACCCCATTGGTCCACAAGCTTTGCCTTTTATATCCTCTTTATCTACAAATCAGTGTCTTCTTGTCTCCATGTCCTTTAGTTTTAACTTAAGACATTCCACCTATCCAGCACAGGCACCAGAATGCGTTATAGTTCAATATATACCACCCATCCAAAGAATTCAATGAACACCTAATGATCCAAATCAAGAGCATTAAATTCAGTCAGTCAAATACTGTAAGATCAATAGTAACAGTAGCAAAAAGTGCCTCTCTGAGACTAGCTGAACTAATCAGACAATAAAAAAATGCTAAAGTATCAATGAGAGCATGTTGTAAACTGATAAGGACTGAGTTAAACCTTCAAAAGCTTGTGTTAGGCCCAGTGGAGGAAATACTCACTAATCCCTTCACTTACCTGATGACCTCCAACTCATCTCTAAAGACTTAGATCAATAGCCTTTTTCTGTGAATCCTACCATAAGCTCCCCATCCCACCAAGTCTGAACTGACCACATATCCTTAGCACCAAATAACACCTGGTGCCCATTTCTACTCTGTACTTGTCATTTGATGAACAATTCTGTAGACATCTTTTATCCCTTATCTCTGAGTCCTTGAGGCCAGCAGCCAAGTTTACTTATTTATACATCTCTACCTCTACTAATCATGCAGTCCTAGAAAATAATTAGCAAGTGCCTGTTCATAAGATGAATGAATGAATGATGATAGAGATGGAAACAAACAGGGCTGGAAGCAGATCTAGATTCATAAGATTTTTTATGATCTCTCTTGATCATGAATCAAGAAACTATTGCTTCAGAAGCAAAGGAGAAGGGAGAGACTAGCTTCTACTTTTAATATTATCTATATCTAATCTATGTCTCCAGGCCTACTTTAAAATGGAATCTTTTATTGAACTCAGAAGACGTGACACAAATATCATTGCATTCTTCCCATGAGAAACTCAATTTTGCCAAATAGGATTTTGACGTGAAAATGCTTTTTTTCTCATCTATACAAATCCTAGTGGCTCTTCATGTTCAATCCAGACTCCCTTTAGCCCCAGAGGATGCCTGAGGACTCCAATTTTTCCTGAGAGAGTTTTGCCCCATGCTGCACTGTATCAGCACTTATTATCTGGCTCATTCCATCCTGGTATTATTATTACATGAAGTCTCCACAGCTGAAATCTGTACACTCATATCTGAAGACTACTTGACAAAAAACTGTTATTATTGTTTTCAACAAGAATAAAGCTTCCACGCTGATCTTTCTTCTTCTGCAGTCCTCTCTTCTTCTTGGTCATTTCTATACCGGAAGAATCAAACATATCTATGTGCACACACATTTTGAGCTGCTATTGACAATGCAGAGACCTTCAGACTTTTGATGCTTGCTACAAAGTAGTAATTTTCCATTTAGCTTCAAAACTCTGCAGAACAGTTGGATTATTTATCTGTTGCACAATAATACAGCCATGCAAACAAGCATAAAACTTTAATGGCATACAGTGACATGTTCATTGCTCTCTTATCTGAGATTAGATGGGTGTCACCTTGCTGTTTTTGCTGAGTTTGGCTGTGATTGCTCACGTGTCTGGCAGTTGAGTAATTGTCAAGAGGGGTTACTGAGGTGACACGGCTCAGCTTAATGTGTCTTGTCCTCCAACAGGTTGGCCCAGGCATATTCACATGGACAGGTAATAAGCAGCGAGGAGGAACATTCAAAGTTTTCTTGAGGCTTACATTTAAAACTGACATATGATCACAATGTAACCCCTTTAAATTTGGTCAAGTTAGTTCCAGGAGGTCAATGAGCCGGTGTTTTAGAATGCTGTTCTCAAATTTTCCAAATCTCCTCCAGGGCCTGGGACCATCTGGGGTCAGCAGTGTCATTTGGCAGGACACCCACCCAAGCCTGAAACTATTATTGTCATTGGTCTTTCAAAGAAAGCACTTATGTCAACCTTGTCTAAATCCTTGGAACCCTGGGTGGCTGTTCCATATAGATAGGGCATGCCAAACCCAGAACTGGGCTTGTGTGGGCCCCAGGCACTATTTCTTACTTCAGAACAATTTCTGATCCTCTGCACCATGCAAGGAGTTAACCAGATTTCCCAAAGTTGACCAGGACTCCTGCCTGGGGAACCAGGATGGTGGCATGGTGAGCATACTATACCTACTGGCCAGCAGAGCATTTCTTTTATGAATCTGTGTAAAGTTGAGTCACCAGAATAGTGCTGACTTATTAAATTTGGGTGACTCTCACAATAGACATAGGACAAAACCAGGGCTCTGGGTACTGATGACCCACAGCCTGCACTTGTCACCCATTTGCTCTTTGATCTTGGTGTCTGTATGGGGACATAGCAGCTGACGGCAATGGGTATAGCATATGGCAGGTTTCCAGGGTGTCACACTCCTCAGACTCCACATCATATATCACGAAACACTCTGAAGTTGGCTGTACCTATCTTCTCCAAGGGCTGGGTAATAATTGGTCTCCAAGGCCAATGAACCCTTCAACTGATGTGGTGAAGTAATGTTTTACCAAATAAGTCTTAGGCATGCGTCACAAGGGAAGGACACTACTCGCTCTTATGGGATCTCTGCTTCCTCCACCTGTAGTCCTTCATCAACCCTTTTTGCTGGTGCTGATGTGTGGACAGCAGCAGTGGGATCAGCATTCAGAGACTACACTCTAGGAAGATAGTGATTATGGCCTACTGACTTGAAGAGGAGAGATGTGAGAAGAGATGCCATTTTATGTTTAGTCTCTGAAATTCCAAATGGTATTAACATGACCACAAATCAAGGGAGATATTTATTTTCCTGCATATTATAGGTGAGTCTGACAATTGTGATCATATTCCATGAATCATAGAAACAACCTTTAAGTACTGAAGAACAGGGTGATATGACCATTTTCATCATTGTATATTCCCAGTCTGTTTGCTTTCTTCCTGATGATTCAGCACCTTGTGGAAATTACTTCTCCAATTTACTACATTTGTTCCTTGTCACTTTTTTTTACTGTGCACTGGGTTTAGGATTGTCCTCATCATACATACCTCTAGTGTGTTTATTCTTCTCCACACTCCTCTCCTCTTCTCCCACCTTCTCTTTCCATCTTCTTCTTCCTTCCTCTCTCTTCTTCATCACCCTCTTTCTCTTCTTCCTCTTCCTTCCTTAACCGTCTCTTCTCTCAGTCACATCTATTTCTATTTGTACTTTTAAAGAATATCTATTGGGTGCTGAAGCAGTGGCTCAGCGGTTATGGTGCTTGCCTGGCTTGCATGAGGACCCAGGTTCAAACCCCAGCACCATGTACACAATGAAGTGTCAAAGCAATGAAGCCAAATGAAAAGCTAAATAAAATTGATTCTCTCTCTCTCCTCTCTCTCTCTCTCTCTCACTGTCCCTCTCTCTCTTAAAAAAAATATTGATTAGGTGCCTACTTGTGCCAATGCTGTACAACAGCTGGTGACATGGCAGTGATGCCAGACATAGCAACTTCTCTCATGCCCTACAGAGAAGAAAGATGTTTAAAGGTAATTACAGTTCTCCTGGGGATTCCATTAGCCATCTATTATTAGCCCATGCCTGAAGTCACAGCTCCACTTTAATACTTCCCCTTGAATGAATTGAAAGTTAAAGCATAACCCGCATTGATATGTTTAAGGCTAGGACCAGTTTCCACAGTAGACCCACATTTTCTCATTCTTATTCTCTCCATAGTAAAGAACACACTCACACACATATTTTAAAAAGAATTAATTTAATTATAAATATGAACAAAATGTCACATTCATTTCAATCTTGTAGAAAACTTGGTTAAACCTCTCAAAGGATCACTTTCTGTGTCACAACATCATCTTCTTTGTGACAGATTTAACATTTATATCATGAGGTAATGACTAAATTGCTGCACAGGGAAGTGGTATTTGGCTAAGGGAAAGATTTGTGCCAATCTGAATACCTAGGCCAATTTTGGACCTGAGGAATAGAATACAAATTATATAATTAATCAACATATTCTCCTCACTTTGGCAGAAAAGGGGCTGTGGCTAATCCCAAAAGGGGTACATTGTAGAGCAGAATGTGACACCAACTCATAGGAATTTTCTACCATATGTGTCAAAAGCAAAAAAAAAAAAAAAATGGAAAAGTGCTATTATGCCAAACATATCAGATAATGAGATAATGAAATGCACACATCTTCTGAGGGAAAAGAGAGGCTATTATATTCCACTGAGGGACATAATGTATCAAAGAACTAAAAGCCTCCTTTCCATGCCATAATTTTCTTCAAAAATATTCTGGAAGCATTATGCCACTTATGGCACTTAATGCCACTCATTAAGACTGATGTTATCTGCAATAATTTGAAAAACTATAGATTGAACTGTAATATAATCCTTCCTATATGTTCTCTCACATAATGATAAGGAGAGAATTGCAAAAAATTCCACATACTGCAGTACACACTGCCAGAACTTCATAACCATTGCACATTTCTCTACAGAAGTTCTGTGACGATTTTCTTCATCCCTCCGCATATTACTATGCAACATATGCACATTAAATACCTACTATGTGCTAAGCATTCTCCTAGGATTGAAGACAAAATGGTAAAAATAAAGATGAAAACTTGAATTTTATGAGCATACCCTGGGAAGAAAGGTTTTAAATTTTTAGCAAAATATATTTAGAGAGTGTAAGTGCACCAAAGAAAATGATATAGGACAATAAAATGTTATGGGCAGTGACGGGAGCTACGTTACAGAGGATGGCCAAGGAAGGCTTGCTTGAGAGGTATGGAGACATGAAGGATGAAGGTGGCGGTCATGTGGAGATGTGGAGGTGGAGTGTCTGACAGGAAGCATGGGAGGGCTAGGTAGCTGCAGAAGATGAGCAGAGCTGAGCTGCTGCCATGGCCAGGGCTGGGGCTCTACTCAGATCTTCTAAGATGCCTTTGTCTGGGTCTGAGTGTCATGCTTCAGCACCCAGAATTCTTTGCTTAATGTTTTATACCTGTTGCTTCCTTCAGAGATCCTCTCTTGGGCTACTAGAGCCTCTTTGGGCATAGAATTTGAAGTCCATGTCTTCTAAGGGGAGCTGAAGATATTAACTGACTGATACAGATGTATGAAAGCCCAGTTTCTTGCCTCCAATGGGAGAACTCTCTGCAATGTCATTTGCATTCTTGAGATCCTCACTAGATTAAACCGAAGCTAAAACTTTGCTCAAAAGCATGTTTTCGCCTGCCTCCTTCCTCTTCCTTACCGGCTTCTTTATAACCTCACTGGTTTCCCCTGGGTGCACAATTTGAATAAAATCACCTTTACTCAAATCTCCATTATGAGATCTGCTTCTAAGGAAGCAACCCTAAGGTATCCTCCATGCCCATGCAAATGGCAGAAAATATCTTATGATCCATACCATTAATTCTCCTGGTGTTTCTGAGTGACTGTGGAGTTGTAGGAAGAAGTACTGATGACAATGATGAGTTCTGGTTCCAGTTCTTCCACCATGCAACTTTTGTAATCCTAGGAACAATCATAACTCTGGGCTTCAGTTTTTCATCTCTAAACTGGGGAGATTGGGTCCATGGGGATATTCAGGGAACTTTTCCTAGTCTACAATAACATGCTGCATGTAGGCATTGGTATAAGTAATGTGTTAATAAACACTCACATGTTCCACAGCTCTAGAGAGACAATGGTGCCAGACCCCCAAAATATGAAGGCATATGTGAGCTATTTTTCTAGTAAGTAGTCTACTTGGCTTACTGTTAAAAGCAGTAATGAAGAAGAGGCCAAGGGGAGTGACCACTAGTTAGGAGTCAATATAGCTGTAGAACTATTCTGTGGTTTTCTTTAGATCTAAATAAGATTAGACATCAAGGAACCCAAAAAATAAAGGGAAAGGAGGAAGAACCAAAAGAGAATGCACTTAAGAAATCTGCGTTAGGTAGGAAAAGTGGAAGTTGATAGGAACTGAGCTAAAAACCGGCAAATCATGACTATAATTGGGTCACCAGACTTGACGTATTCACTAATTTATTACACCATAGCTAGAATTTGCCAAAGCCTAAAAAGGGGGAGGGAGTAAAACTGGCAACAAGCAAAAAGAAGCTCCATTGTATGCTATGCAAAGGAAGCATAACAGATGCTCAGAACTTAATAACATCAGCTTAGCAGCCATCACAGCTAAGAACGTAGATTTAAAATTAGCTGCGCAATATCAGTGACATCATAGGATCTCAGATTTCCAACTCTGGAAAATAGAATAGCAGAACTTCGAAGAGACAGAGTGATGTTATAGAGCAGAAAAAGAGATGATTTGAGGGGTGACACAGCATGTAAAAGCTTAGAACCAGAAAGATGGGTTTCAGCCTCAGCTCCCCCTCTCTGGCTAGCATTGTAATCTCAGACAATTCCCCTAACTTTAAGTCCAGGTTTCTCAATTGTATGATGAGACAATAATTAAATATACCATTAAAAAAGGCAATTTTGCTTGTTTTATAATAAGATTTGTGCTTAATAAAGATATGCTCCGTTTGGCTACTTTTTTCCACCAAACTTCTTCTGAAATAAATTTTAAAAATGTGTACAAAGATCCAATCTGACACATTCTGAGCCCTTTTCCCTTTACTTTGCTTGCTCTTTCCCTATACTATGGCTGGCTCTATCCTTACTATTCACGTGGTAAACCCTGCTTCCTACATAAACTACCAGTTTTGACACATTTTTTTCCCATATTATTCTTTGCACTTTTGCTCAAAATATTCTGGCATTCTGAACTCAACACTGCTGGCCCCTTTGTAGTTTCAGGTGCACAATTAGATAAGCAAACTAATATTGGAGAAGGGTTCTGCTTTTCATTCCTCAGCCCCTGCATTTATTTTACTTCAAGTGAAAAATTGTGACATAGTTCATTTAGAACTTCTTGCAAACTTTTTTCATATAAGTTGATCTTATAACAGAAAACAATTTTGAAAATCTTTACATCCCTGGCATTTTATGTCCTTATCTAAAATTAGTACCGTTGGCTGCTATTTTGTTTTTGGAAAGCAGAACATCCTTTACTCCTCGGACTCACCAGATTAAACAATCGAATAGCAGTTTGCAATATGGTATATTTAGGTTGGGCAGCCATCCCTAAAACCACCAGGCTGCTCCACTGACTCCAGTGTACCAATGCATTTGGGAAATGTGCAAGTGGGTGGCTGTAAAAGGCAGCAGAAGGGACAAGCATGATTTGGATGTGAAACTGTAAATAAGAAAGCAAAACCTCAAAAAGAGGATGTCTCAGGACTTGTTCCTTACAAGCAGGACCTGAGAGAGGGAAGCTTGGCAAGGAACGAAGAATTATCAGGAGGAAGAAAGCAAGCAAATATGTCACTTCAAGTGAGGTCTAGTTTTAGCCGGGTCATACAAGAAATCAAAAAGTATGAATGGAACCAGGATCAGCCTGTCATTGACTGAAAACTGCCTAAAGACAAGGGCATAACCAGCAGACATTTCTAGTTGATGGAGTTCCTGGAAACCTAAGGCAATTCTCTAGGAAGCAGGGAGCAGATGTAAGCCAACAGCAGCTAATCACAGTGGTTCGAAGACAGGGTCCTATTCAGGATAAGGATATTCGTGTGGAGCACCAACTTTGGTGGGAAAAATAAGAGAAACATCAGAGCATCGGGGGGGAACTATAAAATACTTAGGACTGATGAATTTGTATGTGCTTATTAAACTCTCCAGCACTAGTATTGGCCCTTAGGTGAAACAGGTGTTCAATAAATGATTGAACTAACTAGAAATGTCTTGGTGGTGCAGTGAACTAGAAGAAAAATTAGTTATATATAGCCAAGTGGGAACATCTGAGTTAGTAGAACATGGCGATTTTATTTCCAAAGAAATGAAAAATCGGATCTAATTAAGTGGTTGATTATATCTCATCAGTTCTGTCTTATTTTATCTTCTCTGTCCTTCAGTAGTGGAGAAACTGTATGGTAAGGAATAAAGGAATTGTACTGACTTTAAAGAGGGATACTCTAATCTCAGCCTGGTCACCTACTAGTTTTAGCTCAGTATATTAGTCTCAAATGATCATAACCTCAGTTAATTCATCTCCAAAATGGAAATTGCAATAACTGTGCCTCCTAACTCACGGTGTTCTTGTAAAGCTCAAATGAGTTAAAGCAATGAAAAGGAAACCTATGATTTTGTTCAATGCAAGTGACAAACTTCAATCCCAGAGGTTTATGGGAAAGGAGTGACTGCAATGACACCCTAAGAACATGTGCAGGACATTGGATACGTTGACCCATAGACTGGTGCCACCCACTTGCAAACCATAATAATTCCCCCTCATCATCTCTTCTCTCTTCTCCTTCCTGTGTCAATTTCATTCTCAGAGACTGCATTGGCATTCTCAAGTGACAGAGATGAAATTAATTGCTTAAGAAGAAAAAAAATCTTCCCTTGGTTCCTACTATACAAAATTTCTGACTGGGACACTTTTTATTGCATGGATTATAAACCCTGAGAAAAAGGCGTCAACAGGGCACACCGTTGAGTAGCCACTCAGTGACTTTCATCTGTAGTCAGCAGGGAAGGTCCAAGGAGAAGGAAGATTTGGGGGGAGACAAAAGATATATCTACTGAGATATGAGATGCAATGTCAGAGTTATAAGCTCAACTGTAACTGTTATATATACATATAGTATATATGTATATATAACATATATACATATATATATGTCTATATACATAGTATATAGACACTAGTCTTTGACCACATCAATAAATCTATCCGAACATCTTCATCTATAAAATGGGAATACTAATGTATGCTTCACCAGGATGTTAGAGGATTAAAACAGATATTTTACGGGTAAAGATGCTTTGTAAAATCTAATGTGTTTTCAAAATTATAATAAGATGCTGTTATAAATTATTATGTATTAACTCCAGAGCACTTCACAGGCATATGTGCATTTTAGATTAGTTTTTAAAATGAAAAAAGAAAGAAAATATTTAATGGCTACATTCTGAAAGCTTAGAGGCCTATCCACAACATCATGAAAAAATAACGATGTGCAATCCAAGGAAACAGCCTTGGCTGAAGGTGGCACTATTTTTCAATCAATTGTCTCTTTAGAAGAGTTGTTTTCTGTTAGGAGTGACACAGGATGCTGCTTTGAGAGGTGTCAGTTCTGTACATTTTTCTCCTTTCATTCTGAGAAACTGAAAGTGATCCCAGCATAAAGCATTTGCAGCTGTGTTGGGAAATGAGCTAGTCACGCCTCGACAATTTATGGCCAATTTTCCATTAATAGGAGAGAATGGAGTGTGGTTCAATCACTTAACAATCCAAATACTTGTTCTTAAGAATGGGGGAGAGAGAGTACAACAGTTTTGCTCTGTTTTTGAAAGAGCACTAATTCAATATTGTGTATCTTTGAAGAAAAACATTTAGATGGCTCTAAGTAGTAGGAAGGTAAGTTTTATAGGAAAATGTTCAAAAAATCATGCATTAGAAATATCACCTGGAATCCACTGGAAAGAGACAGAACCTGAAGACCATCACCACAGTCTAGCTTATAGGAAATATAGGGAGGAAAGAAAGAGTGGCCAGGGGGACTGGAATTTTTAGGGCATAAGTCCAAGACAGGTTCTCAACTAAGTGCTGGATTGCTACAGTAGGGTCCCAGAACCATAGGTAAAGTGAATGTCAAAGTGAAGTTGAGATAGAAATCAGGAAAGGAAACAGAAATTGGGATGCAGAATGTTCCAAAAACCTTGGAAGCCCAGTTTGCAATTTCAGGGCAAATGGAGTGTCAAAGAGAAAAAAAAAATTACAGCAGCAGAATGAAGACAAGACTTCAAACTCTTTTCCCAGCTAGAAGCTTGTAACACCTTCTTTAAGATATTTCTCTGTGGTGTCCTCAAAGATGAAAACAAAGTTGGCTGCAGGGCAGGGCCATGTGTGTAAATATACGGATATAAACTGCTTAAGGGGAGACACCAAGACAGATTTCAAAAAGCGTAGAAGTCTTACGTAGCTTCCACTTAGTCCACTCACCTGATCACTTCTCAGTTCTCTCTATATACGACCTGTTCACCAATGTTTGTCTTAGTTTGGTTCCCTTGGAAAAAGACCCAGAGTCAAGCATTTGGGTACAAGAAAGAAATGAGCCAATGGGGAAGGATTGAGAGCCAAAACTGGGGCTATTAATAAGTAGGGGCCTATGAGAAGTTGATGGATTAATTTGAATCTATTTCAAAACCATCTCTCTGATACAAAAGAAAGCTAGGATTTTCATCCATTAACACTCATCCCTCTTGAATCTTACTCTGAAGCATGCTAAGCTCCATAGCACTTCCAGACTTCCCTTAGGTAGAGGCATGGGCACTTGTGGAAGGAAGATGTCAAAGCTGAGGGTGTCACTCAAAGGGGGCCAAGGAGCCAATGCAAGGCACAGCTAACATCTGCTGTAATGCCCTGAGCATCCTCACTCCTCAATGGCTTCTCTCTACCTCACAACATACTTATCCTTACCAACAGTCAGCTACTTTTACTACCAAATGTATTGGAGCTATAATTGCTATTCTAATTATGTAGGCCAATTAGTCCTATGTAAATTTGATTAACGCAACTCAATGAAATACGAGTTCTTGAAGAAAGAGGTACTTCCATGAAAAAAATATGTTGAATGCTTCAGAATGATTTGATGAAAGGAAGCCAGTAGAAACGAGTTGTTAAATTAGTGTTACCAGCCTGAACCACCAAATTGCTAATAGTTTGTTTTCCCATCAGTTCTGGTTGCTTACAGATACCATTTGCTTGCAAAAATTAAAGACAGTTGCCAATAATTTACTTGCTTTCAAATGCCCACCATCCAGTTTCACCTGCCAAGAGGAATTCCAGACAGGCTAATGCCATTTTGACATTTCAGTCCACCTTAAACATATTATAATCTCATCATAAAGACAAAAATACATCCACCAGCACCATGACAGATCCAGCCAAATTAGGCCAAATTAGGGAAGAAAAGAGGTGGCACCTTGATTTCTGAAAATGTCCCTTCTCCATAAAAAGCTGTTGACAGCATGCATAACATGCTCCCTTAGAATCCAAATCTTGTAAAACACCAAGACCTGCTCATGGAGGAGTTTCCTTTAGAGCCTGAGTCCCGTTCCTCCACTCAACAATGTTCTGACAGGTTCCAGAACTGTTTGGTTGTTGACCAAAGGTATTGAGGAGGAAAAAGAACTTACAGATTCCATAACATTAGATGTGGTTGAGAAAAGTATGAAGATATCATAAATTCTAACAACTGAGTTTATTCAATCATATTGCTTCAAAACTCACTTTAATTCTTGTTTCAATGTAAAGAAACTGAAGTTGGAAATCGTAGGGGATACATTATGGGTGTGATTTATTAAGAGAGACAACATATAATGCCAATTAAGGAACCCAGAGTCAGAGGAAAGACCTCAGCTTTACATCAAAGATTGGCAAATTAATGTCAATTTATATGTTTTAAGTTAAAATAAAAGTCTTTAAAACATGTATGAATCATTTTTATGAGCTCTTGCTTTAAATATAGTTTTTCAATTAACCATTAGCCTTGCATATATTGCCTGAGACTTGCTTCAACGCCACTCCCAGAAAAATGCTGAGATGATACTACAGAAGAATTATATTTTAAAGTTCCCAGGAAAATTGAAGTACAAGGAGCAAGCAGTTCTTTGGAAGAGTAGAAATTGGGGTTAAGGGTCAAAAAGCTAAGGTTTCATGCTGGGAACTGTTTAGCACAATCACAAGGAACAATCAGACAGACAAGCTTAACAAAATTAAACAATGTCTTAAAAAGGTAAATATTCCCACTTATCTGCTGCACCTCAATTAAGCTTTGCAAGGTCACAAAGAGCACAGCAATACAGTTGGAAGGATAAGAAAGGAAAGATCCTTTAACTAAATTTCAGAATTATAAAACTGTCAAATTCTCAGCAGGGTAAGGTTGCAAATGCTTCGATTCCAAAGACCGCTTGGAGCTCCATTCTCTTCTGATCTTTTTTTTAAAAGGGTCGGGGAAGAGAAAAAGAGAGAAGCAATTTTTATGTAGTTTTTCATGTGACTTTCATTCCTTGGACACTTCATTGCGTACATGGTGCTGGGGTTTGAATTCGAGTACTCACACATGCCAGGCAAGCATGGTAACTGCCAAGTCACCGCTCCAGCACTCTTCTGATCTTTCAACACTGAAATAATTTGTTTTATACTTGGGCTACTTGGACACTTGTCATTATAGAATGATTCTTTCAGTGACTCTTCATATGACACAATTCAGAATCACTGAGGCTAGATCCCAGGCTTCCCAGCTCAGAGTGCCAGAACTGACTGGCCATGGGAATGTCGTTATGACTCTGGAAATGTTCTAGAATATCAAAGCAAGCCTATAAGATTTTGTTTTTCATAATGTATAAAAATTTCAAGAAATATGATACCACAATGTGGCTTCCTTTCTCCAGAATAAAAGTCATTCATTTGGTTGATTAAAAGAAATAAGTTCACGCTAGGTTTTGTTTCTGAACTTGTATGTATAAAGAAAATTTCCATCAAAGTTGAAAGTTTTATTTTGTTTAGTCCCCATGTTATTCCAGAAATAATTAAAGCTGACTTATAAAGTAACATAACATGCAGCAAAAGAACAGAAACATCTGTGATTTTAATTTCTTAGAAATATCCGAGAATTTATAGGATTTAGGTTTAAATATTAACTTTCTTTTAACCAGAAAACTGAAGCACAAAGTCTCTCTCTTTTTTTTTTTTTTTCTTTTTAGTGGTGTAGATCTCCCCCTAATGCTGTGAGCCCCAGGGCAAAAATGCAAATAGAGGGCTGGAGCAGTCCTCAGCAGTCCTCAGCAGTCCTCAGCACTTGTGCAAGAATCTGGGTTCAAACTCCAGTACCACAGACACATCTAAGAGTCAGAGAAACCAAAAATCAGATTAAAAAAATAAAATAAAATTGATTTACTCCCTCTCTTTCTTTCTCTCTTAACAAAGAAAAAAAGTGCACATAGATACTTTCTAAAGCAGGCTGGCCATGTCTCCACACAGCCCCCTTCTCCAACCACTTTTGTCACTGCTCACCATCAGTGCCTTTTTGGCATCCCTTGGTTCTAGAATGTTCTCACTCTCAGAGGGTCTGCTCTCAGAGAGGGGACTACATGGGATTGGGGCTGTTTGGGCAGAAAATCCTGTGATCCTGGTGTGGTAACCCCCAGATGGCTGCTCCTTAGTTCCCAAAGCAGGTGGGTATGTTATGTTACAATCTTGCAACTCAGTTTAGCAGTTTAAAAATGATGAAGACATTGGAATTAAAGGAAATTGGAATGCTTTAGAAATTGCCTAAAATCAAAGTGCCCCTAACTTTCCCTTCTTTCTCCCACAAAGCATAAGGAAGGGCTCTTTTTGAGGAATATATTTTTTAAGGGTATGATCAAACTGCTATTTGAAATCCTCAACCTTTTGGAATCAGAAACTTCATTGACCCGAACAAAGCACAGAACATTCCTGCAAATTCCAAAACATCCATATGAGAGAGTCTTGCACCTCCAATTAGAAGTACCATTTTTTGAAGGATTTGGAAGGGTGTGAGGAAACACATAGGATGCTGAGCAAAACTGGGAACAAAATCGTTTACACAGTCTGTCCCTGAACTTGGAAAAATATATAAATATTCATTATCACTATTTATTTTAAATAGAAGAACAAAAAGCTTTCAATTATTCATTTAGGAAGGCTGGGTCTTTTTACAATAAATGTTAAGTTTGTTTGTTTTTTTTTTTTAAGTGCGACTCTAAAGGCCAAGTTCTCATGTCCTTCAATCCCATGGAAGAACATCACCTATATTTTCAATAGCTCAAGTTGCAAAATCTCAATCAATACATGAATAACTAGGTAACTTTCTTATCATTTCTATCCCCAACTCTGGCCCTAACTGAGGCATTGAGAGTGTATCCATCTACAATAAACCCAAGTTTAGATGCTTTCTTGACTGAGTCACATTTTGGAAAAAACTGCAGAATTGGAAGGGTGAGATTTAGGACAGCTGGTGATGAAATTATTAGTCTATGGTTTGGAGCAGTGGTCGTCAACGTCCAGTCTTGGGACCAACAATATCCACATCACGTGGGAACTTGCTAATGCGTTAGAAATATGGAATTTCAGGCCCATCCCAGCTCTGCTGTATCAGAAACCCTGGGGTAGTGTGCAGCAGTCTCTGTTTAACAAGCTCTCTAGGGGACCGTGATTTCTGGGGTACCATGTGAGCATCATTAGTCTAGTTGCCTGGTCCTTTCCTGACATGTATGAACTGGCAGTGGCCGCATGAGGAGAGTGAGTAGTGAGGTTTGGCTATGTCACCTCAAACCTCCTATGTTTCCCATTAGATTTTCAAAAGGCTTTGTGATTCAGAATACAGAAAAAAGTACCCGCCTCCCAAATAATAGCCACAGTAACAATAGAAACAAAGGTATAACCATTATGGACAATCGATCAGAAAACTTTCTTTATCCCCAAGTCTCAGTGATTCTGATTCAGTTTGGAAGGACAAATTTGGATGCTTAACTGTAAATGCTTGTGGAAATTTGTTGTATCAGTGTCCCCAGTAAATGGGCTTCTAGCACCTTGAAAGTAGAAGACTGTGATAAAATGGTATCTTCTTTTATGGTAGTCCACCCCTCACAGTGGAGACATCTTCTAGATTTGAGACCAGACCCACCCTCCATTCCATGTGATCCATCAGTATAACCCATTTCCTTTCCCACAGGAATGGATTACAATGTTTAAGCATGGCCCGCCATCAGTGTGATCAAAGGGATGGGCCAAGAGTTTTCATTTAACTCAAAATGCACCAAAAAGAGTTCTTTCCATGTATTCTGTATGAACACACTTGGAGACAAGTGTGTTCTGATGTTAAACTGTGTTGTTGTGAGATTGTAGCTATGTGTAAAAAACCTGCAAATTTTTTCATTGCATGGAGGAAAACATATGTATCAGGAAAGAATGATGCTGATTAAAATCACAGAGAAAGAGAAACAGAGATTGCTAGAGGACGTGTGCCTGGGGAGAGAAAGGGTGAGAAACAATGAGTGAATGAGTGAATGTGTGTGTGTGTGAGTGTGTGCGTGTGTGTGTGTGTGTGTGTATGTGTGTTTTGGAGTTCTATGAAATGACAAGTATATGCCATTGTGTATCCACCATGACAATCCGGGTATGGAATATATTTTTCACACCCCAAATTCCTCTGCACTATAATCACTCTTCCTAGACCCCAACAGCCATTAATTTGTTCCCTGCCTATTTGCCCTTTCTGAAAACGTCACATTAGTAGAATCACATAGTATGTGGCATTTTCAGTGTCATTTCTTTCACTTGGTATCATGCTCTTGAGAGTCATCCATGTCTTTGTAAATCAGTAGTCCATTATTTTCCATTGCTGAGAAGAGTTACATTACATAGACGTTCCAATATTAGTTTATCCATTCCCTTATTGAAGGACATATGGTCTGTTTCCAGTTTGGGGCAATTATGAATAAAGCTACAATAAACACATGCATCCGTAGATTATCATCTCACTTGAATAAACACCTAGGAGTGGGATTGCTGGGTCATATGGTGAATACATGTCTAACTTTTTCTTTAAGAGAGAGACAGGGAGCGTGAGAAAGAGAAAAAGGAAATCAATTGTAGTTAGTTCTTCATCTGTTTTTTTTTTTTTTCAACACTTAGTTGTGTATGTGGTGCTGGGGCTAGAACCCAGGTCCGCACACATGCCAGGCAAATGTGACACCACTGAGCCACTGCTCCAGCCCAGGTCTAACTTTATAAGAAACTGCTAAATTATTTCCAAATTGGCTCTGCCATTTTGAATTTTGCATTTCTATCAGTTATGTGTGAGAGTGCCTATTTATTCACCCTGCAGTTCTTAAGTCCAGCCAACCCTTTGACTTCCTAATTGTGTAAGCTAATAAAATTCTAACTTAGGTTCAGTTTCTATCACTTCCATCCAAAAAATTTTACTAACATAAGAAGAATGTAATTAATAAACTTACATTCTCTATATAATTCATTCTTTCTCTGCATTTCTATTTGTCATTCCCAAGGATAATATATGGAAGATACTGTTCTAGAAACCATAAAGGAATACATTTTTTAAACCTTTCATTTTTCCTCAAGGGATTCTATAATCCATTGATATTATTAGCTATGGAAATTTTAAAACACATTCTCTGTAGTTGAGGTAGAATATCCCAGCATCTTCTGTGATTCCTAAAATAAGATCCAGCCTACTCTTACGACTCTAAAAAAGAAATATGAAACCATCCCCAAAGATGCACCATTAATGTTCACTTTTGAACCTGGTGAAAGTGTGTGTGTGTGTGTGTGTGTGTGTGTGTGTGTGTGTGTGTTGTAGGAATAATCTTTGAGAACATTAAAGAGTTTTAGCTGAAGAATATTTTAGCCATGATTATTCTAATCACTTAAAAGAAATGAGATATTACTTTCTGTTATACTAGCTCTTTGACAAAGGATTACTTTCCTAGGAAATCAGAGGTTGAATATCATCTATCCAGAAGCATTTTCCCAGTGAGATAAGTAGAAGTCATGCTAAATAACACTTTCTTGTCTAGGAGCAAAACTGGACAAAATTTAAGTCTATCTGAGACTTTAAGCCTAGGTATGGATTAGAGGAAGAACCAAGGTATCATCCTTGTAACAATTTCTAGTTAGTATTATTATTTCATACCACGCTCTTAGATAAAGCATTGGGAAGTATCAGTGCTGCCCTTTCTTATGCAAACATGATACCCAATTGCTTCTAATTCTCTCCTGCATGTTCAGCAGAAAGGAAACTGGACTTTCTTGTCTTTTCCCTATTCTGTTCTCCAGGACAGTCTGCAGAACCTATATGAGGAATTAGTAGTAGATTCTGCTAAAAATAAATAAATAAATAAATAACCCAATCAATAAATCGGCAAAAGAACTAAGCAGACACTTTTCAGAAGAAGAAATGCAAATGGTCAATAAATATATGACAAAAATTCAACATCTCCAGCAATTAAAGCAATGTAAATTAAAACTACATTGATAGTTCATCTCATGCCAGTCAAAATGTCTATTATCAAGAATATGAGCAACAACAAGTGTTGGCGAGTATGTCAGGAAAAGGGCACACTTATATCATTGTTGGTGGGACTGCAAATTGGTATCACCATTCTGAAAAGCATTATGCAAATTCCTCAAAAAAGCTAGGAATGGAACTGGAGAGGTGCCTCAGTGGTACAGCCACTGACTCTTCCACTGGATTCAAACCCAGCACCACATATACAACTAAGTGTCAGAAAAACAAACAAACAAACAAAAAAGATGAAAAAAATTTATTTTCTTTCTCTGTCTTTTTAAAACAAACAAATAAATTTATTAAGAAGGGAACCACTATTTGACCCAGTTATCCCGCTCCTCAGTATATATCCAAGGATCTAAAATCAAATCAGAATACTACAGTGATGCAGCCTCATCGGTGTTTATAGTAGCACAATTCACAAAAGCTATGGATGGAGCCAATCAAGATGCCCTTCAACAGATGACTGGTTAAAGAAAATGTGGTATACATATACATATACATACGCACACAAACACACACACACACACACACACACACACACGCGCGCGCGCGCGCACACACATATGTGTGTGTGTGTATTACTCCGCCATAAAGGAGAACGACTTTAGGCATTTGCCAGCAGTTGTACAGAACTCAAGTCTATCAGGCTAAGTGAAATACGCCAGTCTGAAAAAGTCAAAGGTCAAATGTTCTCTCTGATATGTGGAAGCTATCCCAATATAAGGAAAAGATCTGGGGACTAGACAAAGAGAAAGAAACAGATGAGATAGGGAAAGTTTGTGAAAAGGAGGGATGGCATAGGGAAAGTGTGTGAAATGAATCAGACTTAAATTTTCCTATGTTCATATATGAACATACTGTAGTGATCTCATCAACATGTACATCAATAAAACACTAATCAAAAAAACTATTAGTCAATTACAGAAAGATCAGCAGAGTATAGGGAAGAGAAGTAGGGATACTGATACTCGAAACTGAATTAGAACAAGTTACACTCTATATTTTTATGATTATGTCAATATATATTCTATTGTCATGTACATCTAAAAAGAACCAGTAAAAATGAAAAAAAATTGTATGGAACATTCCATTCATATAAAATACTATTTCACCATCTATCCACACTTTTGATTAGTTGGAAATATTTTTTCAAAACCATGACATAATAATAATTTCACTGAGAGAGTCCCTCCTGACTAAAAACTAATATTCTCCAGTGTGGGTAGTTTACTTACTGTCCAAATGGAAACAGAGAGTTGAACTGGGTCATTGTGAGTGAGGGGTGGTTGACAGAAATCAATTTTAGGGTGAAAGGAAAGATGAAGAGTTCTGTTTTAGTCATAGAAGGTTTCCGTCCTAATATTTTCCCATGCAGTTTTCTATGTAGAAAATACCCAGGCTCCCCCCTAATTTTCTTGCTGATCTTGATTGCACATTACCTCTTTGATTTCTACTTTATTTAATCTTACAGTGACTTTTTGAGAATAATGCCACCAATTGCCAAAGGAAAAAAAAGCTCGGAAAAAATATATACCATATATTCTAATATATAAATATTAGACTCCAAAATAAAATCAGTAAATATCAAACGTACAGCATATAAAAATCACCAAAACTCCAGAATGGAATTTTACTGCAATCAAAACTTCTAAAACCACTCCTTGGTGTCTATAAATGACTTAAATATTTGCTTCATAACATTTTAATATTTGGTATGCACCAGGAAAAATACCATTCTTTAAATGCTTCCACCAGACAGCATAAGGTCAGTTACTAGAAATAGGTCTACAAACTCATGTAAAGAGATCGACCGCCCAGAGGAGATCACATATTTGTTTTTCAGTCCTAGAAGCCTCCTCTGTTTAGAGGTCTGAAAGCAGCCACCTTCTTAAATAGCCTGTTTTGTTCATCACCCACCTTTGTGCCATTAGAAGCCTGTTAATTGATGTCTTGGTAACAAAGGAAAACAACATCATTGTGCTGCTAATAAAAGACTGTGTGAATTGCTTCTCTTCCAAAATGCAACGATTTTAATTGACTTTACTTTCTTCCAAAAAAGAAATCAAGATACACAATCATTGTGAGGTATTCCCTCATTAGTGAAGATGCATCACTCATTGAAGATGACAAATGGTAGCCTGGTGAACACCCATCTTGCAGCTATCCAGCCTGTAATATGCAGAATCTGGGGTGCGAGTCTCCTTTATTCCTCTTCTCCCTCAGCTTTCCCTCTTGGAACCCAAGAAAGGTCTTGGGAGCAGGTAAAAAGCAACACATTATTCTGTAGCTTTATCCTGGTTGCACTTTGGAAAACAGATTTGCAGGCTCTGAACCAACAGGCAGTAAGTCACTCAGCCCATGTTCTCAGAATTACCTCTGCACTGTTACTGTTGTTTCCCAATAACTCGGTAACCACCGAAAGTAACAAAGATGCACACATTTTCTTTTCTGCACTCAGAAAGCTACGCCTTCATGAATATCTCTTCCTTAGTTATTTCCTAATCCCATTTTTTCATGTCAGAGCTAGGAATTTGTGTGACAGGGTATTTAGTTCATTTCCACAAGGCAAGGCTCAGCCACAATTCCTTGATTGTAGGTAGCTTTGAATTATAGCTTCATGGGTTGTCTGTGATAATAAGCTATATTCTCAGGTCAGGGAGGGGAGGTGTTCAGTGAAAGCCCCAAGTTATTTAGGATGCTTGAGGTGTGTGATGAACATTTTATAAGTGCACATATGTGTGTGTGTGTGTGTGTGGTGTTGGAAGGTTATGTGATGAAAATTTCATCCACTTGACAAATGCTTATCATACCACAGACTCTGTTTATTGAGCACTTATGTGGCAATACAGCTATGACCCCAATTGCTCATATTCTTGATTTGTAGAAATTATATACTGGACAGAAAGTAAGATGAAAAATTAGGTAATTCAAAACATATTTACAAAGGAAGTTCAAGTAATAGTGTCATGAAGAAAATCAAGAGGTATAGTGGTAGAGAATGAATGTTTCCAGGGCTTACAAGGAGACAGCTCCCCTTTCTGAGGAGGTGACATCAAGCTGACATGGCAGTTTTAAAACATGGCACCATCTCTGATACTCCTCCCATCAAGAAGTGTGGTCCATATCCTCACCCCTTCAATCTGGGCTCTATAAAAAGTAGAAAGCAGCAGATGTGGTGCTGGATGATTCCCAGGCTCAGTCCCTAAGAAACTTTCAGCTTCTACTTCACATCTCTAGAAGGATGCAGAGACTAGGAGCCTGGCCACCATGCTGGAGAGACCCTATGTAGCACACAGTGAAAGCTCTCATTTATATAGGTTATTCCCTCTTGCTGGCATCCTGCCACATGTCACTTCCAAAAGCAATTACCTCTACCATTGAACTATAGTCCCCACCTAATGGGAAATGCCCCATATCAGGACTACGTAGAAACATAGCTACAGATACTTAATCCTGACCTCCGGGCTATATGTTATACGTGTGGTAGCTATAGGTCAAAATATTTATGGTCAGTGTGAATGCATTATTCTTCACTTAGAAAAAGGACACCATAACCCTGCTGGTACTGGGATGTAAACTCCAAATTGTAGCAAACATCGATCAGTGTAAGAAACAGCTGGGTTCAGGCAAGCACTTCAGTAGCTCAGGTCTATAGCACTTTGTCAAGATGTGTACCTTTCCTAACTATCTAGGCTCATCCCTGGGGTTAGAGGAAGAGAGATCAAAGCCAGCTCTTTTCCTCTTGGAGTGTCAGGAGTGGAATGCTTGGTCAGGATTTTACATGGTGACTCTAGACTCCTTTTCATTTTTCTGGGATGAGCTGATTAAGTCATTTTGCTTCATGAGCAATGAAGGGTTTAGGGTTGATTTTTCTCCTGGCAACAGTTAATTCTGGTGAAAAGACATCATGAAAATATTGATGGGGAACAGTAATGTTAATCCATCAGCCATTATTTATTAGTGATATGTTGTGTAACAAGTACAACTCATAAATTTAGTGAAATGCAATGTCATTAATCACTCACCATTTATAATGAAGAACCATAGAGCTTCATTTGAACATTTTCTTCTCACCATCTGCTTATTGCAAGCTTAGTTGTGGCTGCCTTTTCTATCCTGTGACAAATCCCCTTTCCCTGTTTACTTTCTAATTGCTAATCCTCCTTTACTTTCCAATTCTAAGGAAAGTAACTGTTCATTCTGTCCCTTGCTATGGCTTCCCTGGGAAAAACAAGTTCTCCCTTCCTTATTGCTGAGAATAACCTATATTTTTTTCTTTAGCCATCAGAGTATGCAATCCACAAGGCCAAATCCTAAATGGTCTAAGCCAATTGATGAACAAGTTACACTTTTCTTGTGATTTGTCTGGAAGTGGATAATGTAACCAGCTGTGGCCAATAAGAAGGAAGGAGTGTTTACAGCATCATTCACAGTACTCAAAGGGCAAATGCAACCCAGGTATTCATCAGTGAATGAATGTATAAACAAAATGTGGACTATACATTATTCAGTCTTTAAAAGGGATGAAATTCTGATACATGATACAACATGGGTGAACCTTGAAACATAATGCTAAATTAAATAAGCTAGATGCCAAAGAACAAATATTATATAATTCAACTTATATGAGACCAGTGTATTAGCTTTCTATACTATACCAAAATGCATGACATAATCAGTTTGTAAAGAAAAAAGGTTTTTTTGGTTCACAGTTGTGGAGTTTTAAGCGATGATTGATGAGCTCCATTGCTTTAGGACTGTGATGAGACCACATATTGTTATAGAAAGACATAGCAGAGCAAAACTTCTCACTTCCTTAAGATCCATGAAACAAAAGGGAAGGACAGGAAGGGACAAATTCCCATTATTCCATTCAAGACTCTGCCTCCATAACCTGTTGACCTCCCACGAGGCCCCACCTCCCAATTGTATCACTTTGGAGATCAAGCCTTCAATGCATGGGTCTTCGAGGGGACATTCAACATCCAAACTGAAGTTGCCCAGAATAGACAATTTCATAGGGATAAAATGTAGGTTACAGATCAGGGACTAGGAAGATTAGGGAACTGGGTGTTGGTGCTGAATGATTACCAAGTTTCTATTTGGGTGATGAAAAAATTGTAAAAAACAGATAGTAGTGATAGTTACGCGGCTTTTAAAATTATATAGTTATTACCATTCAATTGTACATTTTAAAATACTAAAAATGAAAACTTTTATGCTATGCATATTTTAGTACAATAGAACTACCCTCCCAAATGTTATCAGATTCAATCTCAAGATAATTGTTTTTTATTTTCTATTTGCTCAATCCTATCACACAACCATAGAACACTTAGAAAACACAAAACATTGTAAGAATGAAAGAATATAGGGAGAACATGGAAGGCATACACATCCTGGTGTCCTCACTTCTTTCTTGAAGAGGGTCATGTCAGTGGGATCTCTCTTTTTTTCCTTCAGTCTTTTTGTTCAAGTGGAACACATTAGTGATCTCAAGTAGTTTTTGTCTGTGTCAAAGGGAAATCTGTGCAAGAGTGACACTAACACAAAGGGCATACAGAAGAATTAATAATCAAATGTGCATAAGGCATTGAGCATACCTGTAAGTACCACAAATATAACTTCATCCGGTAACTAACAGTATCACCAACCTCACTTCACCTCTCACCTTCTGGGAAGTTTATAACAAAATCTACAAGAGCACAGACTAATGTGTTTTAAATCTGTTGAGAAGTTTTTCTCTGATCACATGCTCAGTTTGGGGTGGGGGGAAATGAAAGAAGAAAAATGTCATTCTCTGTCCCCCTCAAAGTACTAAAATGGAAAGAACTTAGGACCTTTCATACCTAGATATGTATTTGGCTAGATTTTCTAGCAGATTCCTTAAAGCAAGGCAATAGATATTTATTTCCAGGTGATTCTAGGAAACACGACTGGGTAACAGGAGTAAACTGGGAAGGCGAGGAAGCCACGCCAGGGTAATATGAGCAGATTGCCCATATGAGCAACCAGGACTCAGCTCCACATGGGACCCCTGGATTAACATGTAGAAGACATCTGAACACAGCTCCACATGCAGGGCCTGAGTTGTTGCATTTATCCTCCAGTTCCCATCCATTGCTGGCTAAAGGTTGCTCCTGGAGGTATCAATTTCTCAGCACTTCCAGACTTCCCACCGCCTGGAACAAGAGAGAGTCCTCAGGTGGAGAGGAGACGATGTCTGCAGACTAACACTTAACTGTTTTGTGTGGACATGGTGAAGACCCAGAGAATCTGGAATAGACCCCCCAGTGTCAAGCTGCACAACCAACCTGGAAAATCTTGGATGCAATAGGGAAAAGGCTCTGTATTAGTTTTGCAGGGCTGTTGTGACAAAGTGCAACAAACTAAGTAGTTTAGAATGACAAAGATGTGTTTATCTCACAGATCCAGAGGCTAGAAGTCTAAGCTCAAAGTGCCAGCAGGGCCAGGCTCACTCAGACCCTGGGTTCAGACCCCCTTTTTGCCTCCTCCCGGCTTGTGATGGTGGCCACCAAACCTTGGCACTCCTTGGTTTGCAGCTGCAAACGCCAGTGTCTGCTTCTGTGGTCACATGATATCGTCCCTGTGTGTATTGCTGTTTGTCTTTGTCCTCACATGACATTTTCCTCGTCATATAAAAACAGTAGTAGTAATGGATTAGATCCCACTGTCATGAACTCATCTTAATTTGAATATATTTGTAAAGATCCTGTTTCCAAACAATTCATAAGAGCCAGAATTAGTACCTATCATTCAGCATGTCAGTTGAGGGGAAACAATTCATTCTATAACAATCTTTCCGGTCTCAATTTTCCACTTGAAAAATGGGGATAGTCACTTATAGCTTATGAATTTGTTTTGAGGGAGAGAAAAAAAAACTCTGAATTGGATAAAATATCACTGAGAAATCTGTGTGAATCTGTGAATCCTACTCTGAAATAACCCTAGAGAACTTTGAACTTTGAAATGATAAAAATAGGAGTGTCCATTGATAGTCAAGCTCTCAAATGAAAAAGAATCAGAGCGGAAATATACAAAATCATTTTTTAAATTAGGCATAAAGGGCAATGTGGGCGCTGGAACAGTGGCTGGGTGGTTACAGCACTTGCCTGGCATGCACAAGTACACAAGTTCAAACCCCAGCACCACATATACAATGAAGTATTGGAACAAGGAAAGCCACATGAAAAACTAAATAAAAATTGTTTCTTTCTTTCTGTCTCTCTCTCTCTAGCACTGTCCCTCTCTCTTTAAAATAAAATATATATATATATATATATATATATATATATATATATATATATATATATATAAAATAAAGGGCAGTATGATGGAAGGATTCACCTTTCCAAAGGATGTCTTAGTTTGTTTAGTCCTGGGAACAGGAATATCCAAAGTATTTCTCAAAAACTGTTTGTTTCCATCCCCACTGAGCTCAGGAAAGCTGCTCTGGGCTTCTCTTTAAATGGAAGGCCCTCATTCATAAAGCCCCGACCGACCTCCAGTCCTTTGCTAAGCCACCTGCAGAGTCTGATTGGATTTCCTGTGTTGTCTGTCTTCCCAGGGAGACTACCCCAGCTGTTGCATGCCTCTCTCCTGCTTTCTTTTTCACTATAAATCAATAAGCTGGCAATCAGATTTTATTCCTCAGTCCTAGCAACTGCATCTCCAACCCTTAGAAACGCATCCCTTCTTTCAGACTTTAAGACACAGAGTCTTAGTCAGATACCCTGAGAAGCAAGGCAGTCAGACTGTTTCAGGTTATTGTGCCTCTTGGTTGTTTTGGATTTACCATCTATGTTGGTGCTTCTCCATCTTCCATCTCTTCCACTTGAATATCCTGAGACTCCTGCAAATGCAGATTCTGCTCTCACCAGAATCTGATTTAGTACGTGGCAGGAAAGATTACTTCTGTAATATAGTCTGAAATTTTGTGATTCTAACAAATCCATTGTGTTTCTAATGCTTTTGGTGTGGGGTTCACCTTTTGAGAATAGTTAGACCCTGTTCCTCAAAGTGTGATCCAGGGACAAATAGCATCATCAGCACCACCTGCAGACTTGTGAGAAATGCGGTTCTGTGGGCCTCAGTAAGACCTACTGAATGGGACTCTCCAGGGGCTGGGACCCACTGATCTACTTTTTAACCAGAGAATAGGAGAATACAGGTCCAGAACTTGAACTTAACCAATATGTCAGCTTTGTTTCCTCCTGTCTGCCATGAAAGATTGAAGGGCATAAGACATATATATTAAAATCATATTGGTAGTAACGAATACAGGAGAAGGAATATTTGAAAATACCTGGGGTTTCTCTGGAATTATATCATATAAATGAATTTTGCACGCCATGGGAGGAGAATGAGGAAAGAGAAAAATCCTAGAGCCATGCAAGCTCATGCAGCCTGCAGGATTTCTTACACCACAATCTGAGATGAAGATAGAGACTCATGATCAGAAGAAACCAGGAGCCCTATGCAGGAAGGTTTCTCCTCTCCTTTTCCTTTTAATGACATTTTTATGATGAAAAAAGTGACATCTTTTATTCACAGAATATTTAGACAATTCAAAAAGGCAGATAAAATATCAGTATTTATTATCCACTTTTTATATATTGGCTATTTTAACATATGGTCCATATCCTAAGATACACACAACTACATATATAATAAGAAACATTTTTAGAAATATAAATATACATATATGCTGTTTCCATCACCTTTTCTTTACTATGACCAAAAGACATGAAAAGAACAATACAGAAGAAGAAAGGTTTATTTCAGCTCCCAGTTTCCAAGGTCACGGTCCATAGAGAGTAGAATCCATTATTTTGGGCCTCAGATGAGGCAGAACATCATGGCAGAAGGGTGTGGTGGAGGGAAGCAGCTCAGGACCTGGCAATCAGGAAGCAGAGAGAGCTCTGCTCACCCTGGACAAAATATAAACTCCAAAGGCTGCCTCCAGTAACCTACTTCCTCCAGCCACACCCTACCTGTCAATAGTTTCCAGCAGTCAATTCATCTGCCTGGATTGACCCACTGACTTTCACCTCTGAAAATCCTTGCATTGTCTAACACATGAGCTTTTAGAGAATCCCTCATATCTAAATCATAATATGTGCCCAAGTATACATCTTATTTATAAAAATGTAAAAATATATGCATATATATCAACACTATACACACATATAACGCTTGTACATCTAATGCATACCAGGTAAAAACCCTTTTAAATACAAATACGCATGTATGTACCTATATGGCATTTATATAAAATATATGTATGTATTATATACATTTATAAATTATATAAAATTTATATTAGCCAATTTCACATTTTGGTTTATTTAAAACATATGTACATATAGTCATACATGTAAACATATGTAAGAAATAGTTTCTGTGAATATAAATACATAATTTCATGGCCTAATTATTTTGACACCCAGTGTTAAATTGTACTTCACCCATTTGAGCAGAACATTCACACAGAAAGTAGAAATTTAAATTTTCCAGGTCTCCACGACTAACCATCCCCCATTGTCCCCCCACACAACTAGAGGTTATAAACCTTTGCAGATTACATAAAGATTCAGCAGAAAGTGAAGAGGTAAAAATCTACTTTTCCTTCCCATTAGAACCAGTGAACCAGGTAATTGCTCTAGGACAGTGGGCTTCCATCCCAATGTGCTGGGTCACCACCTCACACACAGTGCCCTTCACACCCCAGCCCACACACTCAGAACCAAACCAGGGGATGGCAGGATCGTGCCTGTAACTCTTCCTGTACGTCTCAGTTTTGCCATCCCAAATCTCCAGTATTGCAGAGTCTAAAAATGCAAAGTAAACCGAAATTAATTTTGTTTTGAAGTTTTATATATATATATATATATATATATATATATATTTCCAGATAATCTCTTGAATGAAAGAATATCTACTGTGCTGCCCATTTAAACAGGTTTAGTAATCATGGTCATAAGGTCATACATAGCAAACCCACAGAATTGTCCCAGAGACACCACGAAACCCAAAACTCCCTTTTTCCTTTGTCTTTTCGAGAAGCCTATCCAGGCAGAGTCCAAAAATGTTTTCACAAAATGGTGCAGCCCTTCATTTAGATCCTTTAAAAATAAATGATTTCACAGAGCTCATTTCCATGTTTATTCTATTGATTCAATTTAAAACAAATTGTAACAGAATTCATAATAAGCCCATACAGTCCAGGGATCATTTTCATTTTTAGAATAATAAGTCTTACTGTTTTTTTTCCTTCTCTTTACTGCTGCAATTATGATAGAATGGAAAATTAGATTTTAATTAATCAGCAAGGGTTCCTTCCCTCCAATCACTGGAAATGTTGAGCCTGTAAAACTACCAAATAGAGAAGTCACAGGAATTCAAAAGTAGCTGAAAAATAAAAAAAGCCCAACAAAACCAGATGATTCTTTGCCCTGATGCTTTTTTTCTTCTCCTTCAAGATAAAGGCAGTTAGTTCGAAGCAGGCACCTTCAGCTAAGGTGGAAACCTAAGCAGACACAGAACAGTGCTCCTGGAAGCAAGAATGTTTTGCTAAGGACAGAAGCCAGATGCATCACCCACTGTCCTTCCTACGACCTCAGAGGGGCAGTTCAGTCACTCTTTGTGTACAACAAGCTTGACCCAGTGGACTTGCTGCCCAGAGACACCTGCTACTGTCACCAGGTGCCAGCTTGGTATGTGGTAGGAATCTGAGTGCAAATGCCTCTGTTCTCTTTTCAGCTGCCCAAAGATTGGAGTTTTTTTCTCAGGTACTGGCATTATGAGTCTTATTAATTATAGATCAATCTCTAATTTGAAGGTATGAGCCAAGTCTGTAGGGGGTCTCATTAGCATAAGATTAAAAGCTGACTGGAAGACTAATTATTTTGTAACCATAAAAAAATGAGGTTAGATTTAGGTTTGAGTAAAACAGTTTCTCAGCAATGAGCACATCTGTAAGGGTTATTTTAAGATACACATGTGATTTTTTTTCTGAGTCTTTTTTTTTTGTTCTGACTCTACCTCTGTTTCATACTTAAGTGTGCACATGTGTGCTGATGTAGACATATATCAGCAAACTGCAGGTGAGAGTAATTTCTGAATTGATGAAAGAAATTTCTATAGGGATGTGTTGACTAAACCTGGAAGCTTGGGGTGAGGTGAAAGACAAAGTCAAATTCAAACACATGAAATGCTAAGTAATCTGCATTTATTAATGATTACTGATATATGTGAAACAGGGATACTTCAATAAATGCATAGCTTTGTATGCCTGAACTAAAACTTATTAGGGGAAGAATTCAAGATGTACAACAGCCTGGTACTAGCAACTACAGAAGTATCATCTGCCGTTCTTTTGTACAATGATGATCATTATAGATTGTAGTTTTGTGGTTGTAGCTATAATTGTTATTTGATTGGGATTTTTGGTTTTAATTTATTTTTATTATCTAACTTAAAAGACCAAAGTCTAGTAATCTTAAACTGTCTTCTTTCTTTCTTGTCTTTCTTTCTTTCTATTTCTATTGTACACATAGTTTGTTGTCAATTAGGAATGGTTTTAATGGTAGGTAACAGAAAACCCAGATCACTGTGGCTTAAACAATAAAGACCTCTGTCCCACATAATGCACTTTCTGGTAGGGAGAGGGTTATTGATATTGGTTCCACTTGTAGTCTTCATTTTGTTGATTTCTTGCCTTTGTGTATGTATGTTTTTTGTCTATGGTCCCAAGAAGGCTGTTTTAGCACCAGATATCATGTCTGTGTTTAAAGTCAAGGTCAGGGAAATTAGAGTGCTTGGATTTTTATTCAGAAGAGCAGTAGCCTTCCCAGAATTGTTCCTCATCCTTGCAGACCTCTGTTTAAGTCCCATTGGCTAGAGAATTGCGCTATAGTGTCACACCCTCACTCCTGCCAGCAGAATAGTATGAGAAAGCAAGCATTTACCTGTTCTTAGTCTTCTATTTTGGAGAAAGTCAAGGGGGAAATGGGACATAGGGGTTGTTTTGTTGGTTGAACCATAGTGTCTGCCATACTCAGGATATCAAGAGGTCTGATCCACACCATAATATTTTACAAGCCCTTAGTTCAATGATTGTCAAATTATGGCCTCTGAACCACAGCACAAGTAAAAACTGGGAATTTGTTAAGAAACACAAGTTCCTGGGACCCTATCCTAGACTCACTGAATTAAAATCTGGGGATATGGCACCCCATAATGAGGCAATTTTAATGTACTTTCAAACTGGATAGCATTGCCTTAGCTATTTTCCCAGAACCATTTCCTGGCAGTGCTTCTGAATTAGAGGGATGAGAGCATGCCTTTGAGAAAGCTCTGGGCTTGATGAAGTGTGGATTTTCCTGGCTCCACCCCAGGCCTACAAAATCAGAACCTCTGAGGAGGCCCAGAAAGGGCACTTTAATAAGTTCTCAAGGTAATGGATGCACGCTAAGATTTGAGAACATATGTGCTCAGCTAGTGGTTCTTATACGTGTGACTCATCTGTGGAGCATGTTAAAAATGTACCTTATAATTTGGATGGTGTTTTAGTCTACTAGGATTATGATTATAAAGTAACAGAGAATGGGCAGCTTCACCAACAGAAATTTATTTTCTCCTAGTCTTGGAGGTTGGAAATATGAGATGAAGGTGTCACCAAGGGTCATTTCTTCTGAGACCTCTCTCCATGGCTTGCAGATGGCCAAGGATATGGTCTTTCCCTCTGTATATGTCTATGTCCAAATTTCCTCTTTTTATAAGAACACTAATCATATCACATTAGGGCTATCCTAAATACTTATTTGAACTTAATTACTCCTTGAAATTATCTATCTTGAAACATAATTACATTTTGAGGTACTTTGACATGTGAATTGAGATAGGGACAAAATTCAGCCCCAAATGGTATATATGGGGTGAATCTGAGATTCTGCATTTCTACCTGACTCCCAGCACCTGCGATGCTGCTTGTCTTTGGACCACACTTTGAATGACAGTGGCAAGGTTCTATATCACACACTGTGACCAGACAAGGAGTGATCCTACAATCTCATTTAAGGAACTCTCTGTATAATTCATGCATTGACCATTTATCTTTTATACATCTTTACACTTTAATGCAGTACATAATATAATAAACCTTCCATTATCTGATCTTCTCCGAATTGATTCCTCCTGGAGTTCATATAATTCTTAATTCAATTGTCCTGGGGACTCTCCTTGAGCAAAAGAAATTAGAATGTTGGACTGCTGGATCAGAATTCTAAGTAACTTTGACAAATTGGAGAAACGTTGCATTATAAATGAACAGGATAAAGTCCAACAGGGATAGGAGCAAGACAGGGCCCTTAGGCATGAAAAAGAAATGATATACCACAAGGAGACCTATAAAGCACACATGAAGTGAAAATCCAGAATCTCATCACTCAAGGTGAGAAATTATACTAAAAATGAGCATTCAGGCAAGAAATTGCAGAGGATTCAGATAGCAAATGCCTCTTTACTAATGCAAAGCCCCAAGTTAGGAAGAAACGTACCACTGTGTATTAAAATTACTCAGTATGCTACTAACTTTTAAATATTATCCTTGGGAGAATTATTTTGTTTGGCTCCTAAACTGATGTGGATATTATTGTCTACTTAACTTTCACCTGCTACATACTTAATTCCTTTAATAGCAATGTAATAATGGAAATCAATGTTCGCATATTAGAATCATCTGGGCAACTTTTAAAACTACCAATGTCCAAGCCTATCTATATAGATATCCTATGGCTGCTATTGCAAAGCACCACAATTTGGAGCTATTTGTCTCACAGTTCCAAACAAAAGCTAGAAGTCTGAAATCTAGCTCTTGGCTATGCTTCCTCTTAACTTAGGTGGAGGAATTATCCTTACTTGCCCATGCTGACTTCAGGTGGGTCCATACATTCCTTGGGGCATGTGGCATTGTAATGCCAATCTAATCTTTATATGTCCAGCAGAGGACAATGTCCCACCTGGTCCCAGCTTTCTCTTTATAAATGTGTGTGTCTTTCTTAATCCCCCATCGCCCCATGCCTGTCTCCAGGGTTCGGCCGTGCAGGTCATAGCACTGTTCTCCCTATGTTTCTTCACATTTCTTTCCATCTGTGAATATGTGACTCCATGATCAACTTTCCTCTTTGGTCACTAGGGAACCAGTCACCTTAATTGAATTAGGGGTTACCTTAATTAAACTTGATTCTTTTCCAAATAAAGTCATAGTCTGGGATAATAGAATGTAGAACTTCCACATGTCATTTTGTTTTTTTTTAATTTTTTATTTATTATTATTTTTTTGAACAACCTTACAAGATTTTAACAAAATAATATAAAATGTGTATAAAATGTGTAAATATTCTGGATATTGCAATTATCTCCAGGAGTGCCCCCCCCACACAATTACCCTCCCTTATCCCTCCCTTCCCTTTGCCTTTATAATTCTAAAAAAAAGGTATTAGATTGTAAAGCATTACATCTTATCTGGATTTAACTCATGTTACTAGACCAACTTTCTCACTGTCCAGGGTCTAGTCCCCACCTCCACCTATGAGT